>FIZV01015383.1:0-23827 GCA_900050545.1 Trionymus perrisii | reverse complement strand
ATACCTATTAAAACTTTAATTACCTATATAAAATCATAAATTAAAAAAATATATATATAACTTTAAAAATAGATATTTCGAATATTTCCTATTTTTTATTTTATTTTTTTGAATGAAGAAATGTTCTAAGTTCGAATTGCCGTTCATTTTTTGAAAAACAATTTTGATAAGTATTTAAAAAAAAATAATCTTTACTTTTTTAGTTTTTTCCATAATTATTTTTTTTTTAATTTTTTGGCAAATGGGGTTAGAAATCATTTACAATTGTGAAAATATAAATTTTTACATTTTGTATTGTATTATGTATGTGACGAGGAATAGCGACTGCGGGGTTCCGGCCAGGGGTAAAGCCACTAGTACGCTATTGAATAATTTTTATTAATCCAAGTTTTTGAAACGAATTTTATTTTTACTGAAAATTTTTAAAAACTTGTACTTTTATTGTTGGAGTCTCTTTTTTAATTTTTATTCATTATAAATTTAAAAACAAAAATTTTGTTTCAGAATGTCTGACAAAATATCTAAAAGTCAGGTATTTTGAGACATAAATTGTTTTAAATTTGAATGATTTTCAGATATTTTGTCAAACATTCTGAAACTAATAAATTGTCAAAATCGAGTCAATTCGGACAAATCTAAGATAAACGCAAATGCCAATCTTTACGACGTCTTAAGCAGAATGGCGAATCTCCGAATCACAGTTGGAATTTGCGCCAACCTACGATACAATTATTTATCAGAACCATTCCCTCAAAACCTTTTTCTGGCATTAAAGAAATCCACGAACGCGAAAAGCTGCACTTCTGGGAAAGCGTTAAAGGTGGTAGTAAGAGAATCACGAGGCGGTGGCGGCGGCGCCAGCGGTACGTTGGTGTAAAACCTTAACGAGCAGCAGAAGCAATCCAATACGGGTAATATTCGGTAACAAGGTCCTCCCTTGTGTATAGCTCTCGCTCTGATACAGTGTTTGGTAGGCGGCACGACGCGGGGTCAGCGCAAACAACCAAACTTGCCAGTTCGGGATATTTTCAGGTCAAAAAGCAATTCCTTAAACGGCGATTTGTACTGAAAAATTACTCTGCAGGATACTTACTATGGCAGTATGCGAAACGCGTACGCTGCGCCGTGTCCGGCCGGCGACGCAGTGTACTAGTACATATAAGTAACGCAAACCAAAGTATAGTATAAAGTATATAGCATTAGGCTTACGTAAGTATAGTTGAGGCTAGCAGAGAAACAAGACGAGTCGAAGAAGACGTAAAAAGAGGAGGAAAAAAGACTCAAGAAAAACCTACTACGACATAGTTTTTCCGCTTCATTTCACACGCCGAGAATACGCGTCGTCGTACTTAGTGGAAAACGACTACTAGCGTACTAGCACTGATGCTGATACTCAGCTGCTTCTGCTATTCTGCCGAAGCAACAACACGAGTCGACGACCATAATAAAAGTCGAAATGGCGGTTCACAATGTTCGATTTTTATGTCCTTTTTCGTCGTCGAAAAGATGTGTTTTTCTCTTATTGGACCGTTGGAAGTGCCCGCTTCCTATTCCGGTACACTGATTTTTCAATTATTCACACACCTTAGCTAAAGGTATGTGTACGACTCTGTATAAGTCTTAAACGTGCTTATTCTTCTTCTTTTTCTTTTTTTTTTGTTATACATAACACACACAACACACCCTTTCTCTTCATTCTTCCTTCGTCTCTTTTCTACTCATTCTAAAATGCAATGGACTCAATATTTAAGGTCCATGTTCACTTCTTCTTTTTTTTTGCTACTTAAGGATTATGAATATCGACTTATTACCTGATATTGTTGAACAAAAACGTAGGGAAGAAAGATCAAGTCGCAAATGAGAGGCCAAGGTATTCTTAATAATGCCATGCTCCAAAACTTTGGTGACAAGATTAGGCATTCATTCTCATGCATACCTGAAAAATGAATAAATAAATGCATATAAAGATGGTTCTCATTAAATGAGATTTCCCAGGGAGTACATTATGAAATTTACATCTTTGAAGTTGTAGCGGTGAGTATTGGCCCTCCCTGCAGTGGTCGCACTAATTTCCTTTTAGGTAAGAAGGTATTGACGACTTAGGTTTTACCTATGACCATCATTACATTCAAAGGAGCTTCATTTTTTTGATAACACCGTCATCGCTGTTACGAACCTATTTCTTATAAATATAGATAATTTTGAAGTAGGTATCCACTATCCAATTTTTTAGGAGATCAACCTATCTCAAAAAAGAAAAAAACCGCAATGCAAAAAGGCTTTAGACATCAAAGAAAAGACGTTAAGACTATATCAAGACAGGGAAACAAGTTGAGACAGCAAACGATGAGGACATGATGTTTCTTAAAAGTCTTCATCCTTTCTACACATATCATGCTACCTTTATCATTATAAAATTGAAACCTTTCATCATTTCAGTTTCAGTTCGAAGATTCACTGTGTGAAAATGAAAGAACAGATGATTGGAGAAAACTGAAACCAAATGTCGTTCCCACTATTTTCGATGTGCCAAATCCCGCTCGAGCAATCCAGCAGTTGAATCTCAGTGATTTCGAGAGAAAAAATCTACTTATCCCTTCATCACTTCCAATACAAGGTATGCATATACAGTTATACACTACACACTCGGGAATACAACGATATACTAGAAATGGAACTGACGCTAATTCAAATTCATCGATACATCACATCATGTCTCGCTCATATATCCACCGAACACGCGAAAAAATTTAAAAATTTTTCTGTAGACGTGACAAGAATTATAATTCATTTTTAGATTAAAAGCTGAAACATGCGGGGCAAGCCGGAGCAGGAGTATTTGCAGAATACATTGCTTAGCGCACATTCGAAGCGATGTGAGGTGAGATGCTTTCTGGCACACGCCATCTCACCTCGCTTATTTCTTAAGGCCATGGTATCTACGCCAAGTCTCGGAACATCCGAAAGAAAAAGGTTCGCAATTGAAGGGAAAAACAACGTATAAAAATGTAAAATTGAATAAAAATGTAATATTGCGAATACGGTAAGTAGAGAATTTTTTTTTGCATTCGAATAGAAGAAAAGAAGAGAGGAGGGCATCCGAGTTATAGGCCATTTACAACTAGTACTTTTCTACGAGTATATAGCATTCGTATAATACTCGCTGTGCCTCCCTCCTGTTCATAAATAAGTTACCATCTTGCTTACAGTACACGTTTATTCTTGTTCATTGTACACGAATGAAATTTGGCAAAACAGGAAGAAGTGTGTAAGGAAGAGTGTAAAAAAGAAGAGGGTTCTGGCGCTATGGGAGAACTTACACTTTGCTTGTCATAAATTTGTCACTGAAATAATTTATGCGACGAGCCAGGTATACATAGAATATGAATTTCTCATTGGTAACCGGCATGCTATAAATCTAATCATCCTACAAATTACTGCATTTTGCCTACTCGTCGTATATCCTAATATAATGAATATCTTATCCTTGCATGAATGCGAGTATGAATTACAAGATACGACTACCTACTAAGGTAACTTTTCCCGTAAATTTTATAAATAATAACGTCATACTTCTGACGTAGATTGAAGTATAGAACAGTCTAATTTAAACAATAATTGATTAAGTAAACAGTTGAGGATATCAAAAAGTTTTTTTTCTCGCATATGCCAAAAATGTTATTACATACCAGGGCCGGCAAGAGTCAGCAGTCTAGCACGGGCCCTGGTACACAAAAATTTTTCGGTCCCAAATATTTTTTGTTATATGTTGAAGAACAAGGGCGGCGGGGAGAGAGGGTAAAAACCTCAGACAAAAATTTTATTTACCTATTTTAAAAAGTGAAACAGTAAAGTCAGTGGTGTAGCCAGACATTCATTCAAGGGGATGGGGTCTTCCTAAAAAAAATATACTTATCATATTGTAAAACTGAAAAAAAGTTTAGTTTTTGTAAAAAAAAAAAAAAAAAATCAAAAGTTGAAATTTCATCATTTTTTTCAACTTTTCGTTCGTCAAGGGCTACGCCTCTGAGCAAAGTGAGTCGTCATGGAACTTTAAGGTACATAAAAAGTAAGAAAACAGAATGAAGTAATGCACAGTTGAATGGGGCTCAAGGGGCTCAAGAGGGGCTTGAAGTCCGAGAGTCCTCCTGGAAGCGCCTATGCATAAGATCGCAAGTCCATTCAATCGTTCTTAGCTGACCGTATGTATTTCTTTTGTAGTCCTTAATTAGGATTAAAACAGTGAAAGGTCTTTCAGCGCTTGCAACTGTTACAGCAAAAAATTTGTGGACCCGGTGCGCATTTGCACCCCGCTCTCGTCAGGCCTGGTTATTGCTATCACATGACCTGTGACACAACATCAAAGATGACTCGCCTCATTCTGGATAGATACGATTTCCATAGGGCATAAAGAAAATAGAATGACCATTGGAGAGAAAAAATACGCAAACCCCAACGCAATCGAATTAAATTGTTAAAATTAAAAGGTTTGAGCGAATTTGATTCGGTCTAAGAGCGAAAGATCATTCAAAGTTCATAGGATACCTATTGCATGACTACCCATCGGGACAACTGAAACATCGACAAAAAGAAAGTTCATCTTTGGTAATATAACAATAAGAAACCCAAAACAAGAAAACTTGTATTTAGCGTTCTAGTCGGGCTACTTTTGAAAATCGTTTATTAGAAAAACTATACAAAGTACAGTTCTATTAGAACAGCTGTTTCAATTTTCTCTGCTAATATCGGATGAGACGCGGCACCGAATTTCAACAGCATCGCTGGCGTTATACGTGAACTGAGTTTACACTCGCAACACTTTTTAAACTCAAATGGCAAAACTCCCCCGACACAAGGCATCTCCGCCGCAGCCGACCTTTCGTACGTTACGCCAAAGCGACCGGGACCGGTGCGTACGTACAGAGCTGGAACAGCAGGGTAAGGCACAGATCCTCTGCAAAACTCTAAATGCACGATAAAGATTGAAAGTTGTAAGTTTTCTACAGTAATGTAATGCGACAACTACCGCATAGCCAGAAACTTTTCTCAAAAGTTGAATGCCTTCTCTCTCTTTTCTTTTTGCTTTTCTTTCTGTTCTGTACTTCGCATTCCTTTGCCTTTCACGCTCGTCCGCTCGGAGTTTTTATTTTTCTATACTCCGTGCCTCGCGCTATCTCGCTCTCTCGTTTCGAATTTTCCTTCAATACTGCGTATGTCTAACCTACCTTCTTCCTTACGGCAGCCTGCTTGCTTGCCCTTTCACGAGCCTATATTGGCACCGCCACCATGGCCACTTCCATCGTCGTCGTCACTTCCGCGTATTCCTCAATCCGCATCGTATGCTGTATACGTGGTATTCACTCACACACGTAAACACGCTAACGGTATATACCTATACAGAACACAACTAGCAAGCGAAATGAAGGAAATACACTTTTTTTCCTATTTGTATATTCGACTCACATTTTGCCAACTCCACCATTTTCTTATGCCCTCACTTTTCGGGGAAAACTTTAACACCCTTCATCAAATTACAACTTTCTTTCTCTTTGTGTCTCTCTCTCTCACCAAAAATGCCAGCGAAACATGGATAAGGTTCTCTTGCGTATTTGCCGAGCAAAAAAAAAAAAACTAAAACTCATACACTTCTACCAGTACGTAGACGTACCTATTACATAAACGCATAACACTTGAAGGGAATTTTATCGCAGGCTCAGTCGACAGATCGCAGAGTTGATTTTTTTGCCAAAGTTCGAGTGATGATTTTATTTATCCACCGTCATCTCGAGCAACCTTTGAGAAATGACTAAACTAGAACGGGTTTTCGATCCCAGTTTTAGGTTTTCCAGCCCTGCTGCTTGCTTCATTTCAAAACTATCAAATGTTTTTTTTAGTGAAAAAATTAACTTATTAGTAAATTACGCAATAGAGATTGTTATTTACGGGATCTTCTGTTTAAAAAATAAAATAAAACTTCACTCTTATCGGCGTCCCGCCTTAATACAGATTACCTTATCTTTACCCCATAATAAATATCAAAATACTTTTCAACTGTCCATATGAACCGCACGCTATGAAAAACCAACAATCACGTAGCGTGAAACCCCTTCCCAGGAAACAGGATTAATAATAACTGCTTTGCCTTAATTTATGAGGCATTTAAAAAATAAATAATTATTATGACGAATGCAATAAAAATCTAGAGTATTAGTTCCGAATGAAAGTGGAACTCATTTCCAATCAATTATCAAGTGATAATATCACATGTCGTTTCTTACTGATTCAAACCGATTTTTTTTTCATGGTGCTTCGACTGACTTTTGAAAAATGCTAGTACTAAATTACATATCAACAATATGCAAATGCACCTCATCATCACATCAAACGAATCAAGAAAAAGGAGACTTGGAAAAACCATCAGCTACACCTCCTTCGGATCAAGAAGATTCACCTGAAGACTACGATCCTTACGCTCATGGTAAACAACAACACCCCACTATTTTTTGGAATTCGATATTTCATTTATTTAAATTTACCGTCGGAGCTGGAATTTTATCCTTGCCATATGCCTTCGAAAACGTCGGTTATGGTGTTGCAATCTTTGGTATAATATTGGTAGGAATTATTTACATTCACGTTTTGCATAAATTATTAGAAGTCGAATATGAACTTTGCAAAAAGCTGAGGAAATCTAATCTCACCTACGCAGGGGTTGTTCAACACAGTTTCGAACAAGGTCCACGATGCTTGCGCAGATTTGCTCACGTTGCCAAATACATTGTTTATTTTCACTACATTTTTAATAAATCCATATCTAATGCAATTTATTTAGTAACAATTGGTGGAAATTTAAAAGTCATTGTCGATCATTACTACAACATTAATATAAACATAGTCTCAATTATAACTCCCCTCATGATAATAATAATATCGTTGGCTTTAATCCGAAACTTGAAGTTTCTAGCGCCATTGTCGCTAGTGACCAACACACTTAACTTGATCAATTTTGTACTCATTCTTACTATTCCCATTGATTACACCGGTCTAAATGATTTTAAAGCGATCACTGATATAACCAAATTTCCCTATTTCTTCAGTTTGGCTATGTCAGCTTTCAATTGCACAATACTAGTAATACCCTTGAAGAACGACATGAAGGAACCAAAAAAATTCGCCTCACTTTTTGGAGTATTGAATATATCCTCATTAGCAGCCGGCACACTTTATTGTGCCTTTGGAATGCTGGGTTATGCCAAATATGGCGATGATGTGCAACCAAACATTCTGCACAATTTGCCTCCTGACCAGTTGATCCCTTTAGTTATCTTGAGTCTGTTTTCTTGCACAATTTGCATTTCTATTATTTTGACATTATATGTCGCATTAGATACCGTAATGAATAACATATTGGAAGGTCGCAAAATGAATCACCCGGTGGTCACCGAATACGCCATGCGAATTGTTCTTTGCATTGTTCCATATTGCATTGCCATTACTTTGCCAGATTTTAAAATTATGGCCGCCTTGGGAGGTGTGCTTGGTGTATTAATGGACGAAACTGTACCAATAACTTTACACATATTATTACTAGTTGAAAAAAAAACTAAAAATATACGCGTTTATTTAGCTTTGATCAAAGATTTGGCACTTGTTTTAATATGTTTGCTTATATTTGGTGCAGCTTTATTAGATCTTATTCAAAGTATTGTGAAGTTTTACAGTTGAATTGAAATTTTTTGTTAAATTATATATATTTTTTTTACGTATTTGAGTAATGTTTTTATTATGTCAAGGAAAACTTATGGTTAATCTGCAAATGAAACCAGAGTCCACTTATTTTCGTCAAAAGTCAAAATTTCCTTCACAATTTCAGGCCCTTAAAACCATCAAGTCCAGAAAAAAGTGTCCCACCAACCCCTTGTCCAACATTAGGTAAGCGTAAGATGAATTAATTTGAAAAAAATCGCGATTTCGCGACAACGATTAATCAGCACTTTGGAAAATTATTTTCTGCTCAGATTGACGATTATTTACCTAAGGAAAAAATGGCCAAAAATAAAAATTTAAATCAAAGTTTCACATTTATCATCCCAGGAGGGGGAGAGGATGAGGAATCGATCTAAAAATGTCGTTTTGGGAGTTTTGAAACTTGAGGATCATCTTCCACTATTTAGTTTCAAAATGCTCGCTGAAGGTCTTCTCACATAAAATAGAAATTAAATAAAGTCTAGAACAAACCAATAAAACATCTGAAACTTATCTTGCGGAAAATTAAATTACACTTGTAAGTACATATTAATAATTCGTGTTGATGAAGATTACCAAATCTATACCTATTCACTTTTGTCGGAATTCCACGTTACAAAAATTCAACAATCACGTATCGCGTAGATGAGCACGGATTAATTTTTACAATCAATCACTTCAATTTCTGAGAACTTTTTAAAATAAATTTTATTACAAATGTGATAAAAATCTGTAGAATTAGTGACGAATAAAAGAAGAACTCATTCAAACAATCGTCAAGTCATGACAGTACAAATCTTTGGATTGCTATTTAAAATTTTCAAACACCTAAATTTGTTTAGTGCAGTGCTTCACTAGTGATCTGATTTCTAAAAAATGGTGCTAAATTACATGCCAACAATATGCGAATGCACTACACCATCACATCAAACAAATAAAGAAAATGAAGGCAAAGAAAAGTCATCAGCTGCACCACCTACACTGCGAGAAGATTCATCTGAAGACTACGATCCTTACTCCCATGGTAAAAAACAACATCCTACCATATTTTGGGGTCCGATATTTCATTTATTCAAATACATCGTAGGAACTGGTATTTTAACTTTGCCATATGCTTTTAAAAACGTAGGCTATGGTGTCGCGATTTTTGCCATCATATTGGCAGGCCTAATTTACGTTCACGTTTTGCATAAATTATTAGAAGTCGAATATGAACTTTGCAAAACGCTGAGGAAACCTAATCTCACATACGCCGGAGTTGTGCAGCATAGTTTTGAACAAGGACCACGATGCTCTCGTGGATTCGCCCGTATCGCTAAATTCATGGTATATTTTCACTTCATTTTTAATAAATCCGTTTTGAATGCGATTTATTTAGTAACAATCGGTGGAAATTTAAAAGTCATTGTCGATTATTACTACAATATTGATGTAAACATCATTTCTGTGATAACTCCTCTCATGATAATAATAGTTTTGCTGGCTTTAATCCGAAATCTGAAATCCCTGGCGCCATTGTCGCTACTGACCAACACACTCAACTTGATTAGTTTTGTGCTCATTCTCACCATTCCTATAGAATACTATGGTTTAAATGATTTGAAGGCAATCAATGATGTAAGCAAATTTCCAAACTTCTTCGCTTTAGCTATGATGGCTTTCAATTGCACAATACTAATAATACCTTTGAAAAGCGATATGAAGCAACCAAAAAAATTCACCTCTCTTTTTGGGGTACTCAATATATCCTCATTGGCATCTGCTATACTTTACTTTGCATTTGGAGTACTGGGTTATGCTAAATATGGCGATGATGTGCAACCAAACATTCTACACAATTTGCCTCCTGATGAAGTATTTCCATTAGTTATCCTAAGCCTTTTTTCTTGCACTATTTGCATCTCCATCATTTTAACGATATATGTCGCTTTGGATACCATAATGAATAATATACTGGAAGGTCGCAAAATGAAACACCCCAGTGTTATGGAATACGCCTCCCGAATCGCTCTTTGCATTTTACCTTATTGTATAGTCGTTGCTTTGCCAGATTTTAAAATTATGGTATCCTTAGGAGGTGTAATTGCTATATTAATGGATGAAACTGTACCTATAGTTTTACATATTTTGTTACTAGTTCAAAAAAAAACTAAAACTATAAGTGTGTATTTGGCATTGATAAAAGATCTCGGACTTGTTTTAATATGTTTGTCATTATTTAGTTCCGCTGTATTAGATCTTATTCAAAGTATTGCTAAATTTTATAACTGAATTGAAAATGCCCAATAAGAATTTTTTTTGCACTCGAGTCATTTTTTACCTACTACACAGTATTGAGTGATCAGTTCAGCAAGAATATCTGCAACTCTGCAGTCAATAATCAGTTGATCAAAATGGGAACTGTTTGGTTATCCAGGATCAGAAATCCCTACGTGCAATGAGAACTCACGAGTTTGGATCTTACAATGAATGGTAGTTAAAATTTGCGCGTTTTTGTCGAAAGTAGGTTACATAGGTAGGTATGTCAACTAATATCCATGTAGGTAAGTATCTTCTGTTTCAGCAGCGAAAATGCTTTATTTAGTAAGAATACTTGAATAGTGGAACTTCTTTGCCTCAAATTTCAAAAATGATGGGATAATTAATTACTCCTGATATTGCAGGGGAACAATTTCTCTCTACAAATTGACTTTCGATGTTTTGAGTTGATACAGATTAGGTGCGCCTTAATCTTTACCTTTATCATAAATCAGATTTCCCATCACTTGAATTACATGTCAAGAAAAATTCAACAATCGCTTATCGACTACTATGCAGATAAAAATTTTCCAAATCTCTCAGGATTAATATTTGCAACAAACTCGCCACAATTAAGGTGGATAAAAATGAATAATATGATGAACTAGATAAACAATTACGAGTGTCAGTTTCAAATAAAATAAACCTTCATTCGAAAAATTATCAAGTTGTAACATCGCGTGTTGTTGGTTACTGTTTAAAAATTTTCGAAACCTACCTAATTTTGTCAAATAAGTAGTGCTTCAGTGGGGATCGAATTCTTTAAAAATGCAACTATATCACATATTGGCAATATTCAAATGCACTGCATCAACACATTCAAAGGATCAACAAAAAGAAGCCATACAAAACCCACCTGCTACACCACCTTCACCTCTGGAAGATTCGTCTGAAGAATATGAACCTTATGCCCATGGTAAAAAGGAACATCCTACAATTTTTTGGGGTCCGATTTTCCATCTATTCAAATTTACCGTTGGTACTGGTATTTTATCTTTACCATATGCATTTAAAAATGTAGGCTATGGTGTAGCAATCTTTAGCATTATATTGGTAGGCTTTGTTTACATTCACGTTTTACATAAATTATTCGAAGTAGAATATGAACTTTGCAAAAAGCTGCGAAAACCTAATTTAACCTACGCCGGAGTTGTTCAACATAGTTTTGAACAAGGACCGCCACACTTCCGTGGCTTTGCTCCTGTTGCCAAATTTATGGTATATTTTCACTTCATTTTCAATAAATCCATATCTAATGCACTTTATTTAGTAACAATCGGTGGAAATTTGAAAATTGTTGTCGATCATTATTACAACATTGATACAAGCCTTGTCTCTATGATAACTCCCCCAATGATAGTCATAATATCGTTGGCTTTAATTCGAAACTTGAAGTTCTTAGCACCGTTTTCGCTACTTACCAACGCATTCAACCTGATTAGTTTTGTTCTCATTCTCACCATTCCTATAGAATACCCAGGTTTAAATGATTTAGAAGCGATAACTGACCTATCCAAATTTCCCTATTTCTTCAGCTTAGCTGTGTCAGCTTTAAACTGCTCTATAATAGTAATACCGTTGAAGAACGACATGAAAGAACCAAAAAAATTCACCTCACTTTTTGGTGTACTTAACATAGCTTCATCAGCAGCAGGTACCCTTTTCTGTACCTTTGGAATGCTGGGTTATGCCAAATATGGCAAAAATGTTCAACCTAACATTCTTCACAATTTATCACCTGATGAGGTAGTTCCATTAGTTATCCTAAGTCTGTTTTCTTGCACTATCTGCATCTCCATCATCTTAACATTGTATGCTGCATTAGATACCATATGGAATAACATACTGGAAGGTAGAAAAATGAAATACCCCAAAATCATCGATTACGCCTTACGAATTGTTCTCTGCATAATACCCTATTGTCTAGCACTTACTTTGCCAGATTTTAAAATTATGGTCGCCTTGGCAGCTGTGATTGCTGTATTAATGGATGAAACTGTACCTATTGTTTTACATATTTTGTTACTACTTCAAAAGAAATCTAAAACTATGAGAGTATATTTGGCGTTGGTGAAAGACTTACTACTTGTTTTAATATGTTTGTCTTTATTTAGCTCTGCTTTATTAGATCTTATTCAAAGTATTATAAAGTTTTATAGCTGAATAGATTTTTTTCTACGTTCTTGATCTAGCATCATTTTTCATTCTATAACATTCAAGTGATTCCTCTAACATAAAAATTTTCGCTCACTCCAGTTAAGTGAAGGAATGTAACGACAAAGAAGAGAGTTAACAAATAATCAAAAAAGTAAAAAAAAATTCCAACCCATTTGATACAAAATGTTAAGTTAGGTAGTAAGATGTGGTTACCCTGATCTTCTGGGGTAACTTCGTTTCATCACTGGAAAAATGGTGCTTGTTTACGCAGCCAAACATATTTTTCTCACTGTCTCTACTAACCTAAATGAAAATTTCAAACTTTCTAAAAATAAAATCCTACAAAAAAATTAAAAAATTGAAAAACATACGAAATTCTACTAAAATATCCCGGGAAACTTCAAGTGAAATTGGTTATCAGGCATTTGAAAATGAAACCCGAGTTTTTCCTTCAGCAAATTTTACAATACTTCACAAACTTTGAAATGGTACTCTTAAAATTTGAAAGTAAGCAGCACATATTTTATTACACACGAGTGATCACTCAAGTAGTAATTTTCTTTCTTCATAACATTATAATCACAAACGACAATTTTTTTAAATTAAATTTTAATTTAGGATTTAGGATTTTAATTTACGTAAGTATAGGTATACCTCCGCATATAGCCACATCCACCAACGACACTGTTCATTCGCAAATCTTTACCTTCGTCATAAATATTTAAATCAAACTTATCTACATCAATCTGAATTGTACTTTATCAAAATTTAAAAATCTCGTATGATATAACCATATCCCATACTGAAGGATTAATATTTTAATCTAATTCACGATTACGTTTAATGATTTTTAAAAATGAATAATAGACACAATGATTTGAATAAGAATCTCAAGTAGGTATTATATTTTCGAATACAACAAGACCTCATTCCCAAAGAACCATCGAGTCACATAAGACATATGATAAGTTTTTACATAGACTTCTCGAAAATCCCGGTTCAGTCGAGCTCTCATATGTGAAAAATGTTACTAAATTACATATCAACGATATGCAAATGCACCTCATTGCCACACCAAATGGATCAAGAAAAAGAAGGTACAGAGAAGTCATCAACTGCAGCATCAACAACTCTAGAAGACTCATCTGAAAACTATGATCCTTATGCTCATGGTAAACAACAAAATCCTACCATTTTCTGGGGTTCGATATTTCATTTATTCAAAGTTGCTGTCGGGACTGGTGTCTTAGCTTTGCCATATGCCTTCAAAAATGTAGGATACGGTGTCGCGATCTTTAGTGTAATTTTGGTAGGGTTTATTTATGTTCACGTTTTACATAACTTATTGCAAGTAGAATATGAACTTTGTAAAAAGTTGAGGATACCTAATTTAACCTATGTCGGAGTCGTGCAACACAGTTTTGAAGAAGGACCACGATATGTCCGCGGGTTCGCTCCTGTTGCCAAATTCTTGATATACTTTCATTACCTTTTTAATAAATCTATAGCTAATGCGATAGCCATGATAACAATCGGCGGAAATTTAAAAATCATCATTGATCACTACTACAAAACTGATATAAACATCATTTCTGTAATAACTGCATTCATGACAATAATAATACCGTTGGCTTTAGTCCGAAATTTGAAATCCCTGGCGCCGCTGTCGCTACTGACTAACTCATTCAACCTAATCAATTTTATCCTAATTCTCACCATTCCCATGGATTACAGTGGTTTAGCTGATTTCAAAGCGATCAATGATATAACAAAATTTCCCTATTTCTTTAGTTTAGTTTTGAGAGCTTTCAACTGCACAGTAATAATACTTCCTTTGAAGAACGACATGAGGGAACCGAAAAAATTCACCTCATTTTTAGGTGTACTTAACATAGCTTCCTCGGCAGCTGGTACATTGTACTGTACTTTTGGAGTGCTTGGTTATGCCAAATATGGTGAACGTGTTCAACCCAACGTTCTTCAAAATTTAGTCCCAGATCAAGTAGTCTCATTGGTTGTCCTAGGTCTGTTTTCTTTCTCCATTTGCACCTCTATCACATTAACATTATATGTTTCGTTTGATATCGTATGGAATAATATATTGAAAGATCGCAAAATGAATCACCCGATAGCCACCGAATATGCCTTGAGAATTGTCCTCTGCATTGTACCATATTGCATAGCCATTGCTCTGCCTGATTTCAAAATCATGGTCGCCTTGTCAGGTGTAATTGGTATATTAATGGATGAAACTGTACCGATAATTTTACATATTTTATTGCTAGTTCAAAAGAGACCTAAAAGTAAACGAGTGTGTTTGGTGTTGATGAAAGATTTAGGATTTATTTTAATATGCTTGTTTTTATTTTGTGCCGCTTTGTTAGATCTTATTCAAAGTATTATTAAGTTTTATAGCTGAATTGATTTTCATTATTTTTTTCAAATTAAATAATTTTTTATACACATACGTATGCGCTTTATTCTTTATCCCAAGTAATTAGGTAGGTACTCGCTACTCTCTGCATTTATCGACATTAAAAAATGTAAAGGCGAAGGAGCAGAACACAGACATTTCAAAAGATAGATGACAAAAATTGTACTAAAAAACATTGAAAGATTGCAGCGTCATAAATTTTTTTTTAAAAACTCATTCTCCAAAGCACTCAAAAACATAATATTGAAAGAATTATTTGTGATTTTTTTACGAAATGAATATTTAAGACGCGGCATACGTCCATCTGAAAGCAGAAAGTAGAAAATTTTATTCATATAATTATAGACTTCACTAATCTAATATTTCACAAGTGCAAAAGCCTGTAAGAATTTAATTAAATATCGGCAATTAATGTAAATTACCATTAAATGACCCTGAAAGGCTCGATATTAGTATCTTACAAGGAATTGAATTATGCAATAAATACTTACGTAGCTTATCTCGTTTCACCATTTTACACGAGAGGGAGAACTGGGAAATAATTATCCATTTGAACGATTATTTCCTTTGAAAGAGTTTTTGTTTGTATGTAGTTACTTTTTCAACTGAAAAAAAATCATTTTTTCAAAGAGAACTTCTCTCGGGATTTTTTTTGAAGAAAATTTTCGAAACATTTTTTTCAAACCTTTTTGGGGAAAAAATTGTATTGGAAAACTGTGTTATCATTTTTTGGCACAGACAATTTTCTCTTTGGTGGACTTCTTCCCTTTGTTTATAGTCACTTTCTCAATACGAAAAAAAATCATTTTTCGAAAGAGGACTTCTTTTGGGATTTTTTTACGAAAATTTTTGAAACATTTTTTTCAGACCTTTTTGGGTGAAAAATTGAATCGGAAAACTGTGTTTTCACTTTTTGGCACAGACAATTTTTTCTTCGGTGGACTTCTTTTGGAAAATTTCTCAGTCAATTGACTTATTTTTTTTTCTTAATGTTTTTCTTTCAGAAGATTTAAAAAAATAATAATTTTATGTAGCATAGAAAAATCATTCATTTAAATTGAGAAATTATTATCATTTTTCTAATGTTTTCTTTAACGCAGACACGTTTCTTTTCGCAGAACTTCTTTGGGGTAAGTTTTCATTCATATATTTAGTGTTCTTCACTTCATTTTTTTTTTCAAGTTTTGGGAGTAGGTATTTTTCAATTTAAAAAAAAATTAAAAAAAACTGAAGCGCTAGAGATTAATCTAAATTTCGAGGAATTATCGAAATTATACATGCCACAAGCACGTATTTTCTATCATTCGTAGTAATTTTTTTTTCCTTCCCGAACAAAAATTTCGAGTGCCTCTAGCTACCTATAGTTGCAGTAAGTAGGTATATGGCGCTTAAAAAAATCGTTTTCACTGATAGTTCGCCATAGCACAAGGTAATCCTATAATATCAACAAGCATGGATACACAAAATTTTTCATTTACCTGGGCATCATGTAAATGAATTGGTCATGTATAGTTTTTAATCTCTTCGATAATCTCAAGTTCAATATTGATAATTAATCCTACTCATTAATGCTCGTATACGTAAGAGGGCTACATAGTACAAAACAAGTGTAATGAAAATTTTTAGAAGTAGTTGCGAATGCATTCAGTTAGACATTAGATTAAATTTGTTAACGTAAAATAAAGTTGTACGCTGATATACAAAAGCTGAAGAAGCCGCTTCAAAAATATCAATCTGAGGGTGGAATCAAAAAAGGCAAAGGATTCAAAGGTATGAATTTGAAAATAAAAATACACTTATTTTAAGTTTTATGAATTAGGTGAAAAATTAAGGTGATCGAAAATTTGTTTTAAAAAAATCGAAAATAAACATAACAAACAACCCATAAGTAATGTAGAGCAAATTGTTACTTGAATTTTTTTTTTGTTTTTTCATTTCAGCACTAAAAAAAAAATTCTACTATTAAACGTTACAATGATACAAAATTGCGCCGGACAAGTACTCGACTATACGCCACAACCCAACCATAAAAACCAGGACAACCACTCGGAAAACCAATCTCATAAACCTGTCCCAATACCAGAAAAATTCCTCCAGGACGATTACGAGCCACACGCATACGGCAAGAAACACAACCCGACCATCTTTTGGGGACCAATTTTCCACTTATTAAAATGTATCATCGGAACTGGCGTACTCACTCTACCTTACATTTTCCAGGAGGTCGGCTACGTTGCTGCTATTTTTGGTACATTACTCGTAGGCTTCTTGTACATACACGTTTTGCACATCTTACTTGATGTGGAATATCAATTATGCAAGAAGCTAAATACACCTAATCTCACTTTTGTCAGTATTGTTCAGCACACATTGGAACAAGGACCGCGATTCACTCGCAGATTTATTCCCACAGCCAAATGTTTGATATATTTTCATTACGTTTTTAATAAGTCGCTAATGAATGCGGTATATTTGATAACGATTTCGGCCAATTTCAAGATTGTAATCGATCATTATTACGAAACAAATTCGAGCGTAGTGACGATCATGACAGTAGTCCTAGTACCTCTCATTGGGCTGGCTTTGATCAGAGATTTAAAATTCCTGGTGCCTTTATCTATGCTAACCAATCTATTCAATATTGCCATTTTGGTTTTGATCCTTTTCATCCCCACTGATTACAATAGTCCTTCCAATTTCAAGGCTATCAACCATATTAGCCAGTTTCCAAATTTCTTCAGTGCTATTCTAGGAGCTTTGGAATGTACCGGGCTTAGTTTACCAATGAAGAATGATATGAAGGACCCTAAAAGATTCACTGCTTTTTTCGGCGTACTCAACATAGCCCTATCGGTAGCAACCCTTCTGTACTGCGCTTTTGGAGTACTTGGTGTGGTCAAATATGGCGATAGTGTACAACCTAACATACTCTTCAATCTGCCACCAGGTCATCTAGCTTCTTTAGTCATTCTAAGTCTGCAGTCTTTCGCCGTTTGCATTTCGTTCGTTTTGTTTATGTATATTGCTTTTGATACCGTTTGGAATAACATATTTAGTGATAAGAAACTCCAGCATCCTTTGGCCATTGAATATGGTTTACGAATTGCCTTATGCATTTTACCTTATTTAATTGCTATGGCTTTGCCAGATTTTAGAATTATGATCACCTTGACCTACGTTATGGGAATATTAATGGACGAAGCTGTACCGCCTATTTTACATGCCCTTCTACTGGTTAAACAAAAATCGAAAAGTACTCGGACCTATCTGACCTTGATGAAAGATATTGTGCTAATTTTAATCTGTTTGTATATATTTATCGCTACTCTAGTCGACGTTATTGCAAGTATTGTAGAATTTTATAATTGATTTTTGTTTTTAATTCAAATCCACAATTATGTGAATAATTTGGAGATACGTAATGCAAAAGACTGATAAATATAAATGCTTGAAAGTATGTAATTGAAAATAATTCAATAATCTTTGAAACAAGGCATGATACAACCACGTATGCGTATCATTACAGTAGCACATGATAAAAATTGCTTCACTTTTTCTTCGCGAATAAAAATCCACTTTCGCTGGTGCTTCAGCTTAATACGAGATAATCCTACAAAATCCACAAACACCGTTTAATCAAATTTTTTCTCTATGTGTGCCACATGTAAATGAACTGATCGCGATTAGTTTTTAATTTCTTCAGTACCTCGAGATAAATACTGACAGAGAAGTAATCCTAGTGATAAATGCTTATATTGGGGGGGTGCTACAAAAATACAAAAAGAATGTCAGAAAAAATTTTACCGTTAGTTTCGAAAGAGTTCAGCTCGAAATTAGGTTGAATTTTTTGCGAAATAAAAGTTGTGCGGTTAGCATTCGACAATATTTTTACCACTGTTCGACACTGCAATGCTAAAAAACTGCAGCGGACCAATACTCGACGGCATGTCACCACCCGTTCTCGCAGACCAAGCTAATGGCTCAGAAAACCCTCCACAAGCACCTCCTCGAGTATCAGAAAAATCCTTGGACGATTACGAACCTCACGCATATGGCAAGCAACACAACGCGACCATCTTCTGGGGCCCTATTTTTCACTTATTGAAATATATCATCGGAACTGGCGTATTCACTCTTCCATACATTTTCCAGGAGGTTGGCTATGGTGCTGCTATTCTTGGTACATTACTCGTAGGCTTCGCGTACATGCACGTTTTGCACATCTTACTCGACGTGGAATATCAATTATGCAAGAAGCTGCGAACACCCAATCTCACATACGTCGGCATCGTTCAACACACTTTCGAACATGGACCACGATTCACTCGCAGGTTAACCCCAATTGCCAAATTCTTGGTATACTTTCACTATGTGTTTAATAAATCAATGATGAACGCTGTGTATTTGATAACGATATCATCAAATTTCAAGATCATAATAGATCATTATTGCGACACAAATTCGAGCATCTTTGCCATCATGACAGTCCTTCTAGTGCCTCTGATTGGTATGTCCTTGATCCGCGATTTGAAATTCCTAGTACCTTTGTCTATGCTGACCAATCTGTTTAATATTTTCAACTTGGTTCTAATCCTTTTCATTCCCACTAATTACAATATCTCGGGTGGTATGAAAGCCGTTAACGATATAAGTAAGCTTCCGAACTTTTGCACTACTATTTTAGGAGCTATAGAATGTACTGGACTCGGTTTACCGATGAAGAGTGATATGGAGAATCCGAAAAGATTTACTAGTCTTTTTGGGGTAATCAACATAGCCGTATCGACAGCAGCTATTCTGTACAGTACTTTTGGAGTACTGGGTTTGCTCAAGTATGGCGATCATCTACAACCAAACATACTCTTCAATTTACCACCTGAGCATCTGGCTTCGTTGCTCATTCTGAGTCTGCAGTCTTTCGCCATTTGTATTTCGTTCGTCTTATTCGTCTATATCGGTTTTGATACTGTCTGGAATAATCTACTCAGTGATAAGAAAATCAAGCACCCTCTGGTAATCGAATATGGTTTACGAATTGCACTCTGCATTTTACCTTATTTGATGGCCATGGCTTTACCCGATTTTAGACTCATGATCACATTGGCTTTTGCCGTCGGTATAATAATGGATCAGGCTACACCGCCTATTCTACACGCTCTTTTATTGATCAAGCAGAAGTCGAAAAGTACTCGTACCTATTTGATCTTATTGAAAGATATTGCACTAATTTTAATCTGCCTGTTTATATTAATTGCTACTCTGATCGATGTTATTGCAAATATTGTAAAATTTTATATGTAGTTAATTTTTGTTTTGTAATTCGTATCCATATACTATATGCGAATAATTAATGTGTAATGCATCTACCTAATAATACAAAAGACTGATAAATAGTATGTTATACTTTTGAAACTAGCTGATTTTTTTTTTAAATTATGTGAAAATTTTTAATAAAATTTCAAAAATTTCAACAAAACATTTATTAAAATTTTGCCAATACTATTCCATTGATTTGATAAGTAAGACTAATCGATTCGTGTGATACGTCACGAAAGAAGACAAGACCGTGACAAGGAACCACGTGGCGGTTTTTTTGCCATTTCTGACTTCTCTCGGTTCCTTTTCGTATTTTCATGGTATTTCGGTAGCGTCGATAAATGAGGCGTTTGAAAATTTAATTAAGAAAGAATTTCAAGACCCTGTACCCCTCCAATGCACGTACTTTAACCTGATGAAAAAAACGATATGCGTAAGTAAGTACGTTTGTTTGACAATACAGGGTGTTCCGCAACCAGTACACCTCCTTCAACCCAGCGGTGCTGCCACCCAAATTACACATTTGTATGCATGTTTGCCGATCCTCAGATTTGAAGGGACAGAAAAAAAATTTTTTTGTTTCGCCCAAGACTTTTCACCTTGCATCACTGGAATACTGTGATGGGTAGAAAGTTGCACTCTGTGGCGTTGGATAGCAAATTTTGCCAGAACTTTTTCATGTACATGATATAATCTTATCAGGTTGATGGGGGAGGGGAGCTGTACGGGACAAAATATTTGAAAAAAGTGTTCAAAAGTGATCGATTTTTTTCGTTTTTCTTTTCAAAAAATCACGGAAGCTTTTCCTACTTACATATTATTTTTATTCATGTTTCTGGATGAAAAAAGTTCGAGCTTTCCAATGGAACGAATCCAGCCGCTCTATCTCTATTGGCTGAAAAGTTATTAGCGTTTTATCTCCGTAAAACACATGAGGAAAAATTGATTTTTTCATTTTTTTTTAATTTCAAAAAATTATAACTTTTTAAATAATTAAGTTATGAGGTGAAAGACATTGCACCGCATAGAAAAAAATTTTGGTGAAAAGGATGAATTTTTCTAACTCTAGACCCAGCACACGAGCTAGATTTTATTTTTCTTTTTTTTGCCTCACGTATCCGTCGCATTTTTCACCACTTCACCACCTCAAACACGGTTGCGCTCACAAAACACCAAGCAAGAAATGAAACACGTTGTACACAATAAAATTTTAATTTCCACTATCAACAACATCTGTACGACGATATGGTCGTTTTTAAATGGGCAAGACGGGAAATACGCCAACCCGCATCCAACTGCAGTTACCGAATGCAATATTTTCTTACGTTATTATTTTTTCATTAGCGTTGTTGTTTCTATTGCTGTTGCCCCTCACCCTGGAATTGCGGACACAAACGAGCTTTGTTTCTAAAAGCCAAACTATGGCAAAAATTTAATTTCCGTTTTAGCATTAATTAATTACAAAAAATAAAGTGCAACTCCAAATGTAATCGGCTTAAAAGGGAGCAATTATTAAATTCGTTATCTCGTCTGAAGTTAGGTCTGGCTAGGTTATACGAAAAAGAACAACAACAACAAGGGCGCAGCATCGGCACCGCAAAAACCTAAGATTTGTTTCATTAGTTGAAAAATAACCAAGGATGAAATTACAAAGAAAGAAAATTGAGATGAAATTCAGCATAAGATTTAGGTACCGTACAACAGAGCAGGTAGAATAAGCACAGAGTTTACATTTTAATTGAGAATTAGAACAAGATTAACGCATTTAAGACTTGCTTGCGAAGACGAACAGGCTGAGATACGATTCGAAAAGATTCTCTCTTCGTTTCTCGCTTCTGCTCGTCGTGAATAAGAAAATATGTCATTTACAATTAGTCGACGCTGTACGTGTATTGTATTTTCAACGTCGAAATATGGCTGCTCTCGAATCAAGTACAGTGGCGATGATTTCGCGGATAAATATTATAAATTAAAAAAACCGTCGTAGGTTAGATTAAAAAATAGCCAACATTTACGCTCACTTGTAAAGTCTGTACGAAGCGTTATTAATGGAGCACGTGATGCCTGATGCCCCACTCGATGGTATATCCGTACACAATTTAATCGAATTCATCCTTTAATCCTTCTAGCTTTCGCGTTTTTAGTAGGTTATTTCGTGGTTTGTTTTGTACTTTGCACTGTACCCACCGTAATACGATGTATAACCTTACTGCGCGTGTTTTCAGCATTTGCGTTAGGATATTTTGCTGATTCTTATGCGGGTATACTTAACCTGGACCGCTATTGATAATTGAAAATTCGCACCAAAAATAGGTATGTAACTTTGTTTATTTTCGAACTCGATTCGCATACTCATACATTATATAGAATCGATGAGAATTTCTAAAAATTAATAAATTACATTATTTCAATTAATAAAATCGATTAAATCGAGAGTTTGGTGGTAAAAAAATGTCATGAAGAGACGAAAATTGTAATTATACTATCAACCATATCAAAACGAAAAAAAAATCGAGATTAATTTTTCGAAATTGGAAATGGATCGAAAAACCTGTTAAATATTTCGGTTTTACTGTTGGTTGGGACCTATGAAAAATTTCATATTTAGAAAAAATTAAAAATAGGTAGGTATCGACCGAATGAGAATTACTAGAAATTATTTTTATGAAAAATTCTCTGAAATTTTTGAAAAACCTAACGAAAGTTATAAAAAAATCTAATTTTTGCAAAACATGTCACTGTTTTTTTCTGAAGTTATATGAAAAATTTTCTAAAAGTTTTGGTGAAAAAATCTTTGAAATTTTCCTAGAATTTTCGGAAATTTTAGAAATTAAAATTTCTAAAATTTTATAATTTCTTTTTTTTTTAAATACAGTTTTGAGAAAAATTCTAGGAAAAATTTGTGACTTTTTTCGAAATTTTGTACAGTTTCCAAGCATTTTTGGAAGTTTCTTTGTATTTAGTTTTTATTTTTCATTTCTAACTTTTCTGCAGTAATATCTAGGTATGATTTTCCAAAATTTTGTGAAAAATTATTTTGAAGTTTTTTGTTATAAGTTTTCAAAAAAAATTCCTAAATTTTGAGAGATATCTGTCAATTTTTTTTTATACCTAACTTCTTGAAAAATTCTATGAAAATTTTACGATTTTTCTGCAATTGTGGTATGTATTGTAATTTTCTGACATTTTATGATTTTTGTTTCGATTTTATGAAGTTTTGTACTAATATTTCTCTAGACGACACTATAGAAGGTTTTCTGAAACTCTTTAACAATTGTGTTGAAATTAAAAAAAACAAACAAAAAACTTCCTTTCGAAGGCTGTGACTTGAATTCATTTTCTATCAGTGCGGTGTATTTGATAGAAACGTTAATAAAGTGGTTTTACAAAAATTTGAAAACCTTGCACAAAAGCGGTGTTCAAAAATTCTGGAAGATCTTAAAAATATCCGCATAGATTCAGACTTACACGTTCCATGGGTTAATTTTTTAATATTTTAATTAATTACAACTTATGAACAGAAATTTTTAGAAAAATTTAAAAATTTCGAACTTCTAAACAATTTAAAAATTGGAAATTGAAAAAAAATTTAAATAAGGTGAAAAAAGTTTTATTTTTTTGATTTGTTTTTTTTTTCTGGAGAGTAGTTTCGTTTCTTTGGATTTATTTTAGAGGCCTGTGGCCTTGAGGGAGGGGATAGTTTTTTTAATATTCCTAAAAAGAATTGCAGTTTATAAATTGGGTACTAAAAATTTTTATAATTTTTGAAAATTTAAAAATTAACGAGTTTTAAAAATTTGGAAATTTTAATGAGTTAGGTACCTTAACAATGCAATTTTTAAAAATTTAATAATTTTTGAAAATTTTTCAGTTTTT
>FIZV01015315.1:0-10608 GCA_900050545.1 Trionymus perrisii | reverse complement strand
GTTTTTCTTTTTAAAATTGGGGGGAGGTGGGGTTTTTTTTTTTTTTTTTTTTTTTTTTTTTTTTTAATATCTCGGTATTTGATATTTTATACTACGTATAAAACTTACTTAGACTATAGTAGGTAGAAGATACCTATACTTAGTACTTGAAATTTGTATTTATTGACAAATTATTCGTTGAATACGAATTGTAAAATGTATATTACAATAATTATGGTTGTAGTTCTAGGCGTATTTTTGGAGCAGAAGTAGAGTAGGTATCGTGCCAATGTGACAAAGTTGCCTACAGCGAATTTTATTTCAAACAGGAACTAGCGTCGGCAATTTAATTTTCAGCTGAACACACTGCGGTTGTGGATATTTGCTTCTTCTGCTTCATTCGAGAAACTAAAGAAATATTCTTTCTGTTCGTAAAATGTTAAAATACGTACCTACTTCCTCACATATTATGCCGAGAAAGTACGATAATATTTCTGAAATTTTGTGGTGGGACGAAGGGGGAGGTGGTCTCAATTTTTTACAGAAAAAAAATTCTGAATTTTCTCGGAATAAAAAATATCCTAAATTGGGGTGAATAGGAGGCGTTTTTTATGTACGTTATACCTAATTACCTACCTACCAAATAAACTTGTTCGAAAGCAAATGTTTCAAGATTTTATTTTTTTTTTAATTTTGAGTGATCCTATTGACATTTAGTGTGTTACAAATTACAATACGATTTAAACTGTGAAAAAAAAGAGTCTATTCTATTCACCCCACTTCACATATATGAATAGGATCGATAACTTCAAAAAATAATAAAAGTTATTAGATGCGAACACAATATTGACAAATGAGAGACCTTGAACGTGGATTTTCATCCTTCATCTTTTAGTTTTTGTTTCATTCCGCTATCTCAATTTTTTGCAAAGTTATGAATAAAAATTCCAACAAAAAAAAAAAACATGTAAAATCTATCCTATTCACCCCAATTTACCTTTTCCAATTTTTTGAAAAGTTTTAAAAAAAAATTCCAAAAAAAAAAAAAAAAAAAAACATGTAAAATCTATCCTATTCACCCCAATTTACGGTACTTAGGTAAGTAGTACTCCATCTGCGTATTCATTTGTCCAAGGTGACAAACCACAGATAGATAATATAATTAGTTTATAAAAATCCTAATACTGAGTGTTCGAAATTTCACGGTGTGAAAAGTTTTTGCCTCGGGTATTCTAACTTGTACGATTCAATCATCAGCGTTGAAACTTTATTAAACATCCTCAACTTCACAGTGAAATAATCACAACTCAGTAAGTAAAAGCTAAATTAATGGACACTTTGTCAATGAATAATTCATATACATGTGTTACCTAACGTGTTTATTTTATCAAACTAATGAATACCTACTTTGCAATATCGTGTACCCCTAGTTAGGTAGTATTTTTTTCCATGTGTCAATGGTGCATGGAAAAATTTTACACTGCCTAGATAATCACAATTAATCACCAAGAAAATAAATGATATTTAAACTTCGTCAATAATCTGCTGGCTCGTATTGATGCCACGAATTTCGGGCATTACGAAGATATTGTACAGCTTGATTGAAATGTTAGAAATTTGTAAACTCTATAGAGCAACATGTTTCAATTTTACGTTAGCGTTTAAATCATGCGTCTACGTACTGCTCTTTGTTTAACTGATCGATTTATCGTTTTTAAGCCTTTTCAAAATTTATTTCATAAAAAAAAAAAACGATTATTGATGTTCACGTTGAAATTTTCAAAATATCTGAATTAAAAAAATAAAAGAAGTGAAATGTATGGTAGGTACATTCTGAAAAAATACTCTTGTCAGAGGATATTTTAAAAAAATACTATGTAATCATTTCGAAAAAATTCTCTTTTTAAATAATTCCATAAAAAAAATTGATTTCATACAAAAACCTTTTGGACGTCTCTCGACAAATTTTCTCGAAAAAAAATTCTTTTGTCAAACATCTTTATAATAAAATTATTTTCATAAATACGTATAGGTATCTTCTTTTGAAAGAAACTCAAATTTTCTTGAGATAAATTTCTTGGAGAAAAAATTTCCTCTCTTGAATAAGAAAAAAACCTCTTGAAAAAATTAATCTGTCAAAACAATTTTTTGGGATAAAATTTTCTTGTTGGAAGAAATCTGAATAAATTTTTGACAAATGATGTCGAAAATTGTTCTAAGAAAACATACATACCTACATTTTCTAAGAATTTTGTTGAAAAAAATTCTTGAATTTTTTTTTCAAAAAAATTTTTTGGATGGAAAAACCTTTTTGCCAAACTCATAAAAAATCATTTTTATAAAAAAAAACTTTGAAAAATCTCAAACTTTCTTGAAATAAATTTTATTGGCAAAAAATCTCTATACCTCGGAAAAAATTCTCTTAACAAAACATTTTCTTGCGTAAAAAAATCCTTCAAAAATTTTATGATAGAAAATCGCTTTAAAAATATGTCTAAACAAAAATATTTTCAAAATAATCTGAAAAAAATATCAAAAATTTTCTCGAGAAATATTTTTTAAGAAAGTCCTTGAGAATCCCCTGAAAAATTTTCAAGCATCATAAATGTGACTTATTCAAAAGTAATAAATGTGACATCTTCAGCTGTCATAAGTGTGACTAATTCAAGTGTAATAAATATGACATCTTCGAGTGTCATTAATGTGACATTTTCAAGTGTCCAAAATGTGATTTTTGTTAGTGTCATAAAAGTGACATTTTTTCATGTCAGAAATGTTACATTTTGTAATGTCGAAAAATGTGTTTTTCTATGAGAAAATGATTCATTTTTAATGTCAGAAAATATTAGGTACATTTTTAACGTCAAAACTGTGACTTTTTCAAGTCTCATGAATGCGACCTTTTCAATTGTTGGAGAGGGAGGGGGGTTGTAACGCTGCCACTGATTTTTTTCAGAGTTGAGCGTAAAGAAGTTCGTCAGATTTTATTTTGATTAAATTGTTTATTTCTCGAAATTTTGTACAAAAATTGAACACCTACTTTTCATTTATATTACTCGAATACGAAACAGTTCTCGAGGAAGTACTTGATTAGTTTTAATGAGTTTTTTGTTACCTTCTGTTATCGTGTTTTGATAAAAATTCGAATCAAATACTACTTTGTAATAAATATTAGACGTGGCATAACAATTACCTTGCGAACGATATCGAGCGAATTGCTTTTTTACTGTCAAGGAAAACCGAAATAAATGCGACATTTGAGTGGTACAGTGGGACAAAAAATATAACCCATGTAAGGTTGCAAAATTTATCACTATTTTGTTCCTTATATCAGCTGTCAATGAAAAGAGTTGATTTTTGAAAAACAGAGTTTTTAACTTATTATATATACGAAGCGAGATAAGATTTAGCAGAATTGAATGTATTCGTGAAAAGCCAAGTGAAAATAGCCTATTCCATTTGTTTTAATCAAAATACAAATAAAAAAAAAATCGACGGAGAAATTGAATTGTTTGTTTGTTTGATTTCTTCGTTGATTTTTTTTTTCTGTTGTCGTAAAACGTCATCTTCTCACCATTCCGAATAAACGTACAAAATTGGCATATATATGTATTGAGAAATTGGGTATTTCGAAAAATATATTTCTAAATATCTTAGTCGTTTTATTTCTTATTCGAAAAAGTGAATAAATTTGTCAAATTATTTTCTTTCCTTATTTTCAGAATTTTTATTTACATAAATGTGGAATAGGTGCCTAAATTTTCATATCGAGCAGGTCAAAGAGGTATTTTAATGAAGATAACTTTACCTTTTTCAATATTTAATCTGAATAGGAATACTTACCTATTTAAAAAAATAAGGTACACATCATCTTCGTCTCCTCAACGTAAGAAATACCATCAATTCGATAGCGGAATATAAATAAGAACGCCGCCTATTTATTTCTTAATGAACCCATTCATTTCGTCCGTCCTTCAAGATTAAAAATTTCTGGTCAAGAAGGCTAACCATCGTTTATCTGTAAAATGTCATTATTTAGTTCGGGCTATTAGTAGGAAAAAATTAAAATACCCCGCCTGTACGAGCGAGGGATAGAAAAAAAAGACCAAGAAGAGGGTAAATGATTTCTAGGGGAAAAAGCAACGATAATGCGCAGACTCGAATTACGGAAGCGTTAAGTTAGTTCTTTAAGCTGTTACCTTCAAATCTATTCGTAAACAATCGTCTTCCAATGAAGACAAACGCTCGTTGCCGTTTTTCGCGCGTAATTTTTGTACGTAAATATTACGTAAAAAATGATGAATTTGCGCGTATTTTTTTCGAATTTGAAATTTGCGTGAATTACGCGGGTTACGAAAATTCGTTGCAAATTTACCAGTGATTTATGAGTCGGTTGCTTTGTTCGCTTCGGAAATGTGCTGTTACGGAACTACGCTAGAATTACTATTAGCCTTAACCTTCTTATGCATTGTTGTGCAGTGCAAGACAGGTAACTTCTAAATTACCACCATAATGATCGCTATGATAAGACGCATTTTATACCTTAGCACTTGCGAGAGGAAGCACTGGTTTGAATTAGTTTATCGGTCGTGTTACTTCGTAAAGAGAGACACCCACGTTGTACATGCAGACGCGTAGAGGCAAATTTTTCCAAACGAGCGAGTGCATGTAAGAACAACAAGGAGTTATTGAAACACATTGCACGTGCACTTTTTAAAATAGATTGATAGGTGCTCTTGACTCTCGTCTCATGGTTCCTTCTCTGTTATTTTTTTATTTTTTTTATTTTTTGAAATACTTTATAAATGTTATTTGATTCAATTTCTTTTACCAATTTTAAGTGCAGGTATCTAGAAAAATATTTATTCGCGAAAATATTTTTCAATTGATATTTTTGTTTGATAGGTAGGCGTAGATATAGCTAATTAGCTATCCAGAACTAATATTTCAATTTGATTATTGAAATTGAATTTTTTTGGAGAAAATTTGTGGATTCGTGTTTTTTTTTTAGAAGTTATTTATGTACATATGCACACATACCTAAACCTATGTTATTTCTACATGTCCTACTTCATCAGATGTTTAAAAATATCTAAACGCTAGAGCGATCCCAATTCAAATGTGTGCTCTTAATGCTTACTTAATTTTATTTTCGTAATTGCTATTTAATATCACTTCGACTATTACTCTTGCACTTGTACATACTATGTAGGTATTTGTTTATTTTTTCCAACTTCTTTTGATATTTTAAAATGTAATTTGGCAGCTCTTCGCCTTCTTAAATAATCATCAAGTTGTAGTTAGGCTCTAATTTGATAAATTCTCGTATTAGGTAGGTACCTACTTTACACCCGTATATAAGACTACGGTTCCCAATCTACAGTTTCTAAAGAGCATATTACGGGGAAGAAAAAGAATGATAAATCATCCTACAAGTAGGCTAGGATTTTGGAAATTAACTGATGGAAAATGATGTAAAAACTTGGATGAAATTCTCACCCTCTATCTCACTCGTACACCCTGCAGTAATTTTGTACAATTTTCAACCGAATTTCTTCAAACTTGCAGAAATGATAGACTTCACTAAAAGTCATTCCTGAAAATATTTCAAATTTTTTAGAATGTTCCTTGGTATGGAAATTAGAGTTTCAAAATTTCAAAATTTTAATTATCTTCATATTGCTTCGGGCCTGCCACAATTAAAAACAAAAGTTTTAAGCTTCTTATAGGCCTACTGATAGTAGGGTCAAAAAATTGTGCCAAAAACAAATTTTTCACCACTTTTCGCCCTTATAACGGTCATTTTTGGTTGATTTTTTTTTCCAACATATCATCAATGAATCCTAAATAGGCACACCTTCAACCTGAATTTGCAATACCTAAATCAATTCATTTTTTTTTTCATTTTTTTTTCCCTTTAAAATCTCCAAATGATGCTATTTTGAGAACTCGCAATCTCGTTCTATGTGCTCTGAAGGCCTAAAATCCATGTTTGGACATATGCATTTGTCATAGGTACAGCATGTACATGCCTGAAATGTCATCTGGGAGGAGATTGTGGCATCCAAAAATGGCATCATCGTAGTATTTTTTTAAAAAATTGGAAAAAAAGAAAAAAATGAAACGAATTTGGTTAAAATTCAGGTTAATGGTGTACTTGAGAGTGATTGACAATATATTGCAAGAAAAAATTTTTCGACCGAAAGTGACTGTCTTAAATGCAATAAGTAGTAAAAACATCGAGTTTTTCCGTTTATGAATGTCTTCTACCAATAAAAAAAATTCTTTAAAAATATTTATATGTTTATATGAGTGTTTTACTGGATATAAAAATTTACCAATCGTGACACGTCTGAAGCAACATGTCAATATTGCGCTTTGAAAACTTGAAATCCGCTTTTACACACCAAGAAACATACTAAAAAATTTGAAAAAATTAGTAGAAATGACCCTTATTAGGGAGCATCATCCGTGCAAATTTGAAAAAATTCTGCGTAGAATTTTGGAAAATGAAAATTTATACTCATTTGACCTTACGGTAGGAGATGGGAGTGCGGTAGGGGTCTAAAATTTAATCGCCGATTTTTTACACCCTAAAGATCAACTTGAACCACAAAATTCTAAAATCCCAGCCAAGGGCCGATTTGCAATATTTACCTTGTTAGGCTCTTTGTGCTCGCAGGTAAAATTTTCGCAAAAATCTGGCTGCAAGATCAGTATTTTCAAGATCAAAAACCTCTCCAAGTATTGTAAATTTTTTTTATACGTGCTTCATGCGATGTGGACAATTTAGTATGCTCTAAAAGAGGACGCGTTCAAGCGAAGCTTACGCGAGCAGGAAGTAATTTCATTCATGCGATAATTGACGGCCGTGAATAAAAAGGTGTGCTATTCTGTTTGGTTACGACCCTAGTAATTTCTTGGACATGCGGTGTGCGTTTATTTGGTATACTATAATGTATCTATTTATCCGAGCATTGTGGCCACTAGTGTGAATTCCATAGCGATATTTTTAATAAATTATTAATGTTATGTCCGGCTCTGGTCATCCGAATATCGACCAAATGCAAGGAAAATTGCGCCAAGTTTTACTTGTCGTAATGTGTTCCACCATTTACGGTTTCTCCGTCGCCTCGGCCAATATACGTATTTCATTTGGAGTACATATACTTTGCTGAAAATATGTTACGAAAAGGTTACATGTTGTGATGTTGGTAAACCTTTAATAAAAGACAACAAAGCAAAATTCTAGTGGACTGAGGATTGCGTATCTCTATTCTTAATGTGTACGTTGTTTCATTTGAAATGCTTGCGATTATATTCGTCATAGCTATTTTCTTCCTGCGTTATTGCCACTTTGGGGAACATCATCGTCCTACTAGGATCTGAGTGAATTGTTTTGAATTTAAGTTATCTCTTGACAATCGACCCTTCCACATCTCCTAATTATAAAATTTCTGAATATTTTTATCGGTAACATAGCGAGAAAGATTTGAATTTAGAGACGTACCTATAGAGGTACCTATCTAATATGTAGGTACAATCTTCAAAATTGTGAAATTAACTCGAAAATTATCGCAATGATAGTACTAAAGTTAAGTTGAAAAAGAAATTGATCACTTTTGTGAACGTCTTATCAATTTCAGTAGCGAATTTGAGAGGAAAAATATAGAAGTTTTGTGGGGAGGAGGGGGTGATTTTTTTAATATTCCTAAAAAGTGACAGTTGAAGCGTTAGAAGTATCAAGTATATAAGTCAAAAGTAACTCGAAAGTATTAAGTGTATAAGTCAGTTTTTGGCGACTCTGCGGTTTTGGTATTTTCTTATTCAGGAAATATCAAAACCGCAGAGTCGCCAAAAATTGACTTATACACTTAATGCTTGTGATGCTTCATTTTTTCAATTTCAAAAAATTATAACTTTGTAAATAATCCAGTTAGAGGGGTGGGGCTTGCACCAATGAAAAGCTCGAACTTTACTCTTCCAAAATTATGTCCAATATTTGTAGGTTACCATAAAACTTTTTATTTTTTCTGAAAATTTCAAAAATTTTCTTTCATCAACGTACAGCTTTCAATCATGTTTTAGGAAGAGTAAAGTTCAAGCTTTTCAGTGGTGCAAGCCCTACCCCTCTAACTTAATTATTTACAAAGTTATAATTTTTTTTTGAAATTGAAAATATGAAAAAATCAAATTTTTATTGTTTGATTCCTGTAATGCGATTAATTTTTGCGATTACAATAAATAGGTACCTAGATCTATTTTTCAATTTCGACCAGGTAATCTAATAATCTTCCGAACATTTCTCCGATTAGATGAGACGGTTTTATTATTTTCCCGCTCAAGACCCAAAAATTTTGCCGCCCAAATTTTGTTGTCAACTATGTCTCCCACCCCTCGTGATCACATAAAATGAAAAATGAATAATGTACAGAATTTTTTGCATTTTGAAAAATTGATTAATTTTTCAAAATTTTCCATTATTTCAGGAACTGACAATTTTTAAAAATTCCGCAATATTTTGAAAACTCAATAGGTAATTTTTTTGAATCAGGGAATTTTAGAAAATTCAACGACTTTAGGAAATTTGATAATTTTTGAAAATTTTGCGATTTCGGAAAATTATTGGATCGTTAAAAATTACGATTTTTAAAAATTCGCCAATTTTGAAAACTTCAATAATTTTTGAAAATTTCCCAGTTTTTGAGAAGTTGCCAGTTTTTAGAATGTCCGCAATTTTTGAAAACTCAATAATTTTTTTGAATTGGGGAATTTTAGAAAATTCAACAACTTTGGGAAATTTGATCATTTTTGAAAATTTTGCTGTTTAGGCAATTTAATAATTTTTGAAAATGTGTAAAAAAATTACTCTGAATTTTAAAGAAAGTCCAACAGGCTAATTTTTAGAAAATAGAACAGTTCTTCAAAAAATTGAATTGTCAATTTATTCTATAACACAACCCTCTTCCCCCTTTGAAATATAAGTTTGTTCTCATAATTTTTTGGCATAAAAGTGTAAGGGAATGAGAAATAAATATTTTCCTGATGCAGAATGGCAACAATTCAAATTAAATTAAATTTGAAACCGACAGTCATTGAATATCCATTTTACAAATATATTTCTTTTTGTAATACGAGACGAATCATTTCACAAAATAATTCGAGACAGTTTCCTTTCTCGGAATTGTCAGCATGAAATGAAAATTACAATAATTTCTGAACGATGCGATGAAAAAGTACTTACCTACATATGTAGCAAGAATTATAAAACGCGGACTTACGAGTATACTCACAATTACACTTTAACCCTTGTAATTTTTCTTTCCATTAATTTAATCACCCATCGCATCGAGATAAAAGTGAAAATTTTACGTCTTCAAAAAAATATTCTACATATAGGTATGTATACACCCAAGGAAGTTCAATTTCAAAATTTATACAGTATTATATTTCTATAGCCATAGCTATAGAGATATATATTAGCAACGTTATTAAGTTATCGTATATGTCTGCATGTGTGTGTGTAGTGTGTACCTAATAACTATACAAGTATGTACCTAACTGTCTAATCCTGCAATGTACCTATAATGTATCATCTAATTACGTTTAAATGAATTAATGATTTTTGAGAGGTCAACGCCATTTCCAGTTAAATAAAAGTAATTTAACTAGGTACTTTAAAATTTACCAAAACAACGTCTATGTACGATAAGAATCCAATATAAGTATTTGGTTTCGAACAAAGTAGAGCATTCTGAGGCAAGTATAGTACATACTACGTGATTTTGTAACAAACTGGGTTTATCATTTGTACTGTTCATCACTAAGGTAAGCGATTCTCCGTTATAATCGTTTTTTTTATATTGCAGTAAAAATATTATCTAGGTAGTAATTAATCGATTTTTGACAATAAAAAAAATACAAATGTTTTGGAAAGCCTTTTCGTTGATCGTCACGCTTCAATCAGCATTCTTCCACGCAGAAGGTGAAGGTGACATTGCTGACATGACTACTGATCAAATCGTATGATTTTTGAATCCACTGCGCCATTTTTTCAACGAATAGAAAATGACGTTAACTAATAGCAATCCAATTATATGTATCCTTAGATTCAAATGGAAATATTAAATAAAATGAGTTCATCCTTACAAACTCTATGGAATGTCACGCCATCAGATCAAAACATTCAGCTTTTTCCATTACTAAAAGCCATAGGTGCGAATATGGTGCGAATGCAGTTATACGATTCTGGAGTATCTGCAGGTTACATCGAAGAGAGGTAAATTCTAATTCGTTACAATGAATCAAACAATAATTTTAGAAAGAAATGAAAGTTAAGAATTGTCATCACGTTTGAAAATTTTCCTAAATTTTAAACAGCTGAATCAGGACTGACAACTTGGAATTTTCTAGGTTGTACGTTGTAATTCTAATTTTTCCCGAAATTTAATTCTGAATATGAGAATGATTTTTTAATCAAAAAAATTAAAAAATTTTTCTCTACAAAAAAAAAAAAAAAAAAAAAAAAATATCTATTTTATCCCCCACTAAAAAAAATATATAAAAAATTCGCTCTTCAAAAATAAAGACATTCCGCCCCCCCCCCAAAAAAAAATAGAGATTTGAAAA
>FIZV01015283.1:0-19067 GCA_900050545.1 Trionymus perrisii | reverse complement strand
AATATATAATGTTTTGTATATAATTTTATTTTAAAAAATGAAGAATTTTTTTTTGTAAATTTAAAAAAAATACTTAATAAAGATTGAAAAAAAAATCAAAAAAAATCATACTTTTTGAAAACCTTCTGTTCTTTCTAAAAAAATTGTGATTTTCTTTTCAATCTGAAAAAGTTCAAGACTTCTTTAATACGTAATTGAACAATTTATTAGATTTTCTATTTCCAACTTTGTTTGAAAAAATTTACCTACCTAATACATATTTTTTTTCATTGGAAAAATTGAAGATTTTTTGAAACAAAAATTGTTTTTGCATTAAAAAAATGTTAAAATTTGTTTTAAGTACATGAAGAAATTGAAAATTGTTTAGATAGAAAGTTGAGGATCTTTTTTTATTAGAAAAATTAAAGATTTTGAGTTTAATAAATTCAAAGTTTTTCTTATTTTGAGAAATATAGACATTATTTTGTTAGGTACAAACTTACATAAAATTGAACATGACTCGTCTTATTAGAAAAATCAATGTTTTTTTTTTCAATTGCAAAAATTGAATATTTTTCAATTTAAAAAATCGATTTTTTTTGGCAAACGCGAAAAAAAGTGTTGAAACTTTTTACAATAAATTTTAAAATAAAATCCTAATCCTACAAAAATTTTAATAAAACGACTAAGTTCGCGTATTTTGATGAATAATTTTTTTTTGCTCTGTAAGGATGTATTTTTATTTTATTTTTTTCAAGTACCTACGTACTGCGTAGACACGAGAAAATAAAATTTCATTCTTGATATTTTTCAGATACTTTTGATTAAATATTTCAATTTTTATAAAGAAACACTTTTAAAAAGGTATAATATATTACAGAAAAAATTTATTTTCATCTAAGTAAATGTGAAAAGTAAACTGTTGAAATAGCTCCCCTCCCCTCTTAAATATTGTTGAAAAATTTCGTTAAACATTCCGCGAAGAGGAAGTACCCCTCCCTACACTCGTGTAACGTGTAGTACAGTACCATACGATTCAATAACCTGAATTACATTTCCTACTAGGTAAATTTGAGCTTGAACTGCTGACCCATAATTCATAATTTTGAAAGCTTTGATCTTAACCGAGCGTTAATTTTTATGATACCCTGAATACTTGACTTATCTGCATTTTATCTTTTCGATTCAAACTGATTAAAGGTTTGGTAAATTTGATCACATCTCGCGTACTTAAAATACTTAATCTTGAACTGGATGAGACCTAAGTACGAACTATACGACGATACGGTTACAAATTAGAAAAATTACCAGAGACGGCTACGAATTATCTAGACGACAAGTACATAAACGAAAGTAATAGAACACGATAACCGCATACGCAATTAAAATCAATCGACTACTTATCGTAAATAGTTAGTTGGCGAATTGTAAAAAAGCCTTTTTTTCTACACCGTTGATAACCATTTTAATGTTGGAAGACAACACGCGAAACATTCATTACAAGTCCACTACTTTCCGTTTATGGTATCGAGTCTGGAATTAAAAGAAAAGTAATTTCTCATAGCAAAGGAAATTGATGATTTCTGTCTGCTGTTACTTGCTTTAACTGGTTCAAATGTAGGTATTCGTTCTTCGAGGTCAACTTAATGTGTACATAGGTTTATATACGTTTCGCGTTATGTGCACAAATTGTTTTATTATAAAATAAACGTATCAGACTCGAGTCTATATCGATACATTGTTGTGCATCGGTTTGATAAGGAAAAGAAAAGTAATTCTTTGAAGTGAACATTTTTCCTCTCTCTTTCTGATGAAATAATTATACAAAAATGGACTTTGATATAGACGTGTAGGTATAAATCTCTCGAGTAAGGTTGACTCTGAAGTATAAATACTTAATCGATATCTGGCTTGGGTTGTGTATGGCCGGAGATGTTAATTAATCCATAGCATTATCTCGACTAATCACACCTTTGTGACTTTTAATTTTTTTATATTCCATTTATTTATCTAATTACCGCATGTTTTACACGATTTATTCCTTATCACGTTCATTTGATTTACATGTAAAGTGTATTTTTATTTATCATGCCAAATTGGTAGAAAATACATCAATTTTTGATAATTTTTATCAATGCAGAATTTTGCAAATTAATCAGTTCAAGTGATATATGCCAAAGTCATCGGAATAATTTTCGAATTCTAAATCAAACTTTTTACAAAATTTTCAATATTTGCCTAATGTTAATAAAAATTTATCAAACTTTGAAAATTTCAAAAATTCCTATTTTTATCACATTTTTAAATTTTCTCAATTTTTTGCAAGATTCCGCAAATTTAAGAAACGTTTGAAATTTTTAAAACCGTAAAATTTTGTTACACTTGAAAATTTGACCCTTCTAAAATTTTAAAGATCCTATACAGGTTCAAAAATTCAGAACTGGCTCACCGATTTTTCTCAAAATTCGAAAAACTTCTACTCTATGGATGTTTCTTGTTCTCGTGTACGTGCTTCAATCCATCTTATCAAATCAATTCATCTATGACATAATTTCCGTTGTCATGTCGAGTCATTTTCAGCAATGGCTGATTTCTTGAAATGAATGAAGTGAAGAACAATTAATGTCATCGAAATATTAAATAATCGCAAAGGAGGGCAGAAGGAAGGGATTTTTGATTTTTTTTAAGAATATGAAAAAATTAAATTAAAAAAAAATAACTGATAGAAAAATTGATTTTTTTGAAAAAATTTACAAATTTTTCAACATAAAAATCTACTTCGGAGTGGAAGTTTTAAAATTTATTTTTACAGAGTGTTTAACAAACTCTCGGGAATTTACTTATAACCACAAAAGCAGGACTTTTGCAGAAGGACTTTTTTAAGGTAAAAAATGTTCCTAAAAAATTTATCCAACTTTTAAAAAATGAATACATTTTTGAAATTTATGAAAATTTGAAGACGATCAACCTTCGAAGAGTAAAATGGTCAAGATTATCTGGTTAATTGCACGATAAAATTACTAAGTACCTAGGTTAGTGACTTCAGTTCAGACGCAAATATTAAAAAAATTAAATAAAGGTCGTATCCTGCATTTTTTGGCTTATGATTCAATCGTTAAAAAAATCAAAGATTTTAGAATGAAAAATCAAATAAGATTGAGAATATCAAAAAATTAATCGACCGTACAAAAATTTTAAAATCTATCCATTTTCAATAATTTTAATAAAATTTTGAATGAAAACATTTTCACCATTATAAGAAAATCAAAAAAAAATCAAAATAAATGGAATCCAAAAATTAAAAAAATTCTCAAATTAACAAAAATAAAATAAAATAAAATCGGTAAGTACCTACGTAGTTTGAAAAAGGTTTTAAAAAATTAAATAGAAAAAAAGAAGAAATTTCGTGCAAAATTGAAAAAAAATTATTTATTATTTTGTCAAAAAAACTAAAGGTATTATGCCCGAGTGAAGTGAGGGCGAATATTTTTTTAGAAAAAGAAATGGGTTTGGTGGTGATAGAAAAAATTTCGAAACTACCTATAATAGTAGACAGGATCGCTGAAGTCAGACTATTCTTATATTTCATTGTTTTCATTTTTAGAGGAAGGGTCCTGCTCATAACCCATCAAAATTGTTTTTTTTTTTTCATAAGAATTAATTCCCATTTTATAAAAATGAAAAACTTGACCAAACCATTGCCTTTTTTCGGTTATAGTACATACTTATTGCATCAAAATTGATATTTTTCGTGAGAATCAATTCTAAAATTTTCATCCCCTAAACTAATTTTAAATGGTATGTACCTCTCCGTCACCACCAAATAAAATAAAATAAACAAAAAATTAAAAAAAAAAAAAAATTGAGAAAATTTTTTTGCATGTCCAATAGCGTTTAATATTTTTGATTTTTATTATGAAATCATTCCCTAATATTCATTTCCCCCTCCTCCCACTAAATTTTAAGCTATGGCACTAGCCCTCAGTTTGAAAAAAAAAAAATTAAATGACCAATTTCAAAATGGAAGGTTAGTAGTACCTATACCTACGTGCACCGCCTAAAATTCATTTCGGAAAAGAATAAAAAATTTGAAATTATTTTCTAATTAAAAGTAATAACATTGAATGCTACTTGGCTGAAAAAATTTTGCTCATTTTTTTTTCGTTTTTGGAATCGAGTGCACCCCAGAACAACTTTGATGGGTGCATCACAAAACAAGACAAGGTTTTGGAAATAGGTAAATTTTTTCATTTTTCCAAAAAAAAAGGTGGTTGACCAAGGATCACTTGAAATTCAGTCAATGTAAAAGTAAATAATAGAAAAATATTTTATATTAAAAAAAAAAAGAAAAAAAAAGAAAAGAAAATAAGGGTTTACCCCAGTGTCCAAATGTGTGATCCTTCGGGAGAGGGGAGGAAGGTACATCACCTGTGATGACGTATGCCGGACTAATAACCACAAGGAAGATAGTGCGAAGCTACAAAAAGTATTAATTCCATAGGGTTACTTAATTACCAGTTATAAATATAATCGCCGACCTTAATTGATCTGTTTACTAGGATGATCGTAAATGAAGAGAACGCGAGCTCAGTTACCTCGGTTGATTATTTCCCACCATGAATCGACCTATCGAAATACTCGTATTTATGCGTCTCGTCGACGTAATACTTACGATTCACTAGAAATTCCCTCGCTTTTGACAAATTTACAAGTACATTTTGCGGTTAAAGTGTTTCGTAATAGATGTTGATTTTTTTCACTTCTCAAATGTTATAAGAATGAATAAAAATATACACCGAGTAAATAATTCATCGCTTCTGAAAGAAGAAATCGAAACAGGTTTTCATGGTATTTTATCCAATACGTAATGTTATTTTTATGGTTCGCGATGCGTCCGTCGCGTCGGGTCCGGAGATAGATAACGCGTGTCGCGTAATTTCCACTGTTCTGCGAGAAAACCCATCCATTGGGTGGAAAATCACCGGAAATTGAAACTATGTATTTTGATCGAATGATGTCGGTCCTTTTGGTATTCCGGAAACACTTTTTTTTTTTTTGGGCTAGATTCTTTATGATTTAGGAAGTCGACTGTGATAATGGGAAATACATATGTATGTACTCTGATAAGCGAGTTATTTGTACACGTATGCATAAAAGGACTCCGCGTACTCGTCTGATTCGAAGGATCGATAAGAGAGAGCTACGTGCAAGCTACGTGTACGTTGTCGTATATGTGGACGCAACTCCTCGGAATCTCGGCTAGGCTGCCAGATTACAATGACTTGATAAACGTGTCAGGCCACACGTGGCGAGCTAAGAAAGCATAAGACTACAGTGTGTTGCTGATTTATAAACACGGGGTTAGGGTGAGGTCAGTTTTAGAAACCAGCCAGGGTTGTATGCGGTCGCGTCCGAAGACTTCGACGAGCAGGACGACGACGACCACATGATGAAACGGTCCGAGAGAGTCGCCTGGGATAAATCTTTTAACCCGATGAAGCTGTATTATAAAGCGGATACGAGTACGAGATGGAGGCGGAGGCGGAGGATGTGATTGTTGTCGTCGATGGCTTTGGAAGAATTGGAGGTTTGGGGTTCGGTTCTTTCTGGTGTACAATGCATCTTGTGTTTGGCGATGATTTTAAGAATTGAACTAGGTAATCGGATTGGAACCGCAATTCTTTAATTTTATTAATCCTAATAATTATTTTTTCCATTCAATTGAGCCGTTATTTGAATTTTATAGGACGTGTGATTAAACTTATTCTTTGAATTTGATAAATCGATCTGTTTCTTGAACAATCACCAGATTTTTTTCAACTTGGCGAATTTTTCAGACATGAAAATGTCAAAAAAAAATTATATAGTTTTTCTGGTCGAACCAGGGCTTCTACGAAAAAAATGCTAAGAATCAAAAATCGTAGAGCTTTAAATTTCCTTTCGATAGTTGGAGACTAGTTTTTTTTAGGAGGTTTAGTTTTCCTAATTTTTGTAAAAAAAATTATACCTAGCAGATTAATTGACCAGATTTGGATTTTCATGAATCGATGAACTCAGATTTCCCATTTTATTGGTCGAATAAAATTTTCGGTTTCCATTAATCGATCAATTTTTTGAACCTACTGGACCAAATTATTTAATAAATTTTTTAGATTAAATAAATAAATCTTCTTATCGAACATTCGAGTTCTGCAGGTCAGTTAGCCTGATTTATACCCTTTCAATGATTATCTTGCCCAAAGTTGGATTTTTAGTAAAAATATGACTTTTCAAACGAGAATTTTTTTGCTTCCCTGTCAGTTTCAGTTTTCAGAACAATGCCTTCTAGGGCGATTTTAAATTTTAAAAATCGTTTTCAATGCCATTCTAGAGGTCAGAAAAATATGGAAAAATTCCCAACATTCCCCTTGGATGCCTGTACCTCTACCTACATATGCCAAGTTTGCTGAAAATTGATAGAAAAGTCGCGAAGATGGAATTTTTAAATTTGAAATCACGTTTTTCGAGGCACCAGCCCCCAGGGTGAGATCAAAGACGCTGATACGCTCTGAAATTATATTTCACCGTTACAAATCCGAAACCTGAAAAAATTTTGTAATTCGGCTCGTGGGCCATTTGACCCCCTGACTGCGCCAGCAACTTTTTCGATTTTATTGATCATGAAGAATTTCTCTAATTTTTTCAATTGAGTGCGAATTTTGTGATTTCGATTAATCGATTAACTTTTTCCAATTTTATCGATCAAATCTTTTATTCCATTTTTCGAATTTTATAAATCGATATTGTTTTTCTACATATTTATCAAAATAGTTTTAAGTTTTTTTTTCAAATTTTCAAAATTCGATTTTGATTAATCGATCAACTATCGATTTTTATAAATCGATAATTTTGCTAACTGAATGAATCTTTCAAATCGCCCCTCCCTATCTTGGAGCCCTATTTATTTTATAAATTTGACAATTTTTTCAATTTCGACTATTCGATCAATTTTTGATTTCGATAAATCGATAAACTTATCAAGCACTTTTTCAAATTTTTCAATTGAATAACTTTTTGGTTTTGATGAATCCATCAATTTTTTTCAAATGTTGACGATCTATTAACTTTTCGATTTCGATTAATCGATAAACTTTCGATTTCGATTAATCGATAAACTTTTGATTTTGATGAATCGGTCGATTTTCAAGCAGTTTAAATTGCCAATTTGGTTACTTGAATATTTTTTTCAAATTCTATCAATTTTATATTCAATAAATCGATTGAATTCTCGAAAAGTTGTATGATTTTAATTTTTCCATAAAATTTTGGTTTTGATGAATCGATCAACTTTTCAAACAGTTTTCTTTCTCTCAATTCTCTCAATCTATTTATCGATCAGTTTTTCAAATTTAATAAATTGATCCAATTCTCAGAAAGTTTTTCGAATTTATCGATTCTACGTACAATTTTCTTGATTTCTTTTAATCGATCAATTTTTCCAATAATTTGATAGGCGTTATGAATTAATTTCATAATACCCATTTTTTTCAATTTGATAAATTTGTTTATTTCAATAATTGATCGATGGACTTTTTGAAGCAATTTTCGTCTTTTTTTTTATGTAGTTGAATAAAATTTTTGAATTCGATAACTCGATCAATTGTGTATTAAATTTCTTATAGATACTTTTTTTAAATTAATTTTTCTTGGTTTTCTTTTTTTTTCAACATTTGTTTTATTTTGAAAATGTTTTAGAAAATTGAAAGAATTTTTTGGCGAAAACTCGAGTGCAGTTTCCTCTAAAAGAAAAGTTTTATAACATGGAAATTTAAAAAAAAATCTTCAAAGAAATTTTAAAAATGAATTTTTTATATCTTTTGTCAAATTTTCGAAAAATTGCAAAAAAAATTGTTTTTAAAACACTTTAAATCCTTCAAAGCAGCGCTCAGTTTTTTATTTTTGAGGATCTAATACCTATATATAGGTAATATCAGGAAGTCACTAAAAATATGCAAACAAAAAAATTTTCAAAAATGAGAATGAAGAAATCCAACTTGAAATTTTATTATTTTTGAAAGTATAACATTATATCAAAAAGTTACAACTCGTACAACGAAAACTTTTAACAAAAAATTTTTATAAGTTTTTCAAAGCCTGATTTGAATTTGTAAATAAGCTGAAAATTTTTCCAGGTTTTTAAAAGATTGCTACTATAGAGGAAAAAACAAAATTATCCATTTTGATATCTGAAAAGTGAATTATAAACATTTCCTAAAAGTATCAAACATTGTTTGGTATCTGGATTCATCATATCAGTTAATTGTTACAATAATAACTGATAAGAGTTGAAACTTGTTTCCAAAAACCACTTAGTCATGGAAAATTCCTAAGTATCTTCTTCTCAAAGGGGGAGGGGGACTATGTCCTTGGCTCATAAAAAATTGCACGAATTACCAGAAAAATGATATGACTTGAAAACTGAACGAATTAAAATTTTTTTGCATAGATAATCCAAATCAAGTTAGACTAGTACGTATGCACCACATCAGCTCAAAATCACCACTAGGCGTTTATTAAAATATTCTCCAATTTCTTGGGACTTTGCTAAAGTATACTCTGGGAGTAAAAAATTGAAAAAATTTAGATCTAACGAGCAGCCTAAATTTTCCAACCCCTTGCCCTCTCCCCTCATACTATCGCCAGTTATAATTAGAGCATCATTTTAAATATCGTAATCTGTAAATATTTTAAATTTTATTCTAAACGACTGACTTTTTGTCTCAGGATGTTTACAACTATTAGCTAGTGCAAACCGTTATACCTACCACATATTTGTAGCTTAGGCTGCACATTAGCGTATTAAACGTGCTTCCTCACTCCCTCGCCATTGCTACGATTGTGAAATGATTTTGATTTAGTTTTTCGCCGGTTCTTTGATATTATTACGTATTATCAGAGGATCCTCTGCTTTGGAATGTTGTTGTATAAACGATGAAAAAAGTATAGGTGAAATATAAAGGCGGCGATGTTTAGTATGATTTAATTGTCTGTCTCCCTTCTAGTTCTATAGATATCTCACAACCCTGCTGATTTTTTTTAATGCTGCAAGGATGGAAACGTATGGATATGTTTTTATTGAAGGAAGATTTCTTTCATTTGTTTTATAAATAAAATTAGAGTTGGTTTGAAGATGGAAATTTTCACCAATTTTAAAAAGAATTACTAATGAAGCGAATTCAGAGAAGAAAAATTTAATCGATTAAAAAAATGATGCATTTCTAGAAGAAAAAATATAGATGCCTTGTTCGTTGATAGGTTTGATAATTCGATGTAGGTAGCATTAATATAATGGTTTCATCGTTTCGATTTTAGGTTAATTAATTTTCTTACATTCGATTAGCATAATTAAAAGTACATTAATTAGCTAGCTCGGTGTATTAATCTATTCTGAGAAAAAATTTAACGTACGTAAAAAAAAATACTGATAATTTTCACGTGTATCGAAATTAATCGCCAGAGTTGATTTATTATCAAGGAATAAATCACGTGTACGGTGCTCCCTCATAGAAATATTTTTTAAAAATAAATTCGACGTGCGATATAAATCACCCTCGTAGACTACCAAATTATACTTTTCTTAAGCAAAAACAGAATCAACAAGAATGATAAAAAATATAAAAACTTACTTCTTCGGATCAAAAAAAAAAAAATCAACACAATACAAATCCTCGAAACATTGAAACAGTCACAATTAGAAGGGATGAAAAAAAACTCAAATTTCAGGAATAACGATATCGGAGTCGCGCACTGAATCACGCGCCACGAAAAATGAAACCGGTTCGACGAAACAGACGAACGTACGCGACTGCTGAAAAGGTTCGGTGTAAACTGTGGTAGAAACGAGCGTCGAGGTCGATACCTGAGGTTTCACGGCCCGCTCTATATGGAGGGATCGACGCGACGTGGCGAGTTACGCAAACACTGCATCGAAGGAGTAACTGATAGGGGATCGCCGATGGTAACGAGGAGGAGTATCCCATCGTAGGTTGAATTTTCGCATATTGTGTACGTTGTATTTAGCATCGACGTCGACGTCGACATAGGTGCCGTCGATGAATTCCAACCAAAGGATTTGCGCAATGATTAGAACTACGTGCAAATTCAATTCCTTCAAAAGACCGCCTGGCCAACGAAGAGTTGGCGAGAATCGTACGTGAGGCGTTAATTTTCCGCCAAATTACCAGAATACAAGCTTCGTTGAGAAATCAAAGAAATTCGCCGACATCGACGTACCGACGATTACGGTGAAAATAAATCTTTATCCGAATTACCGCAAATCAATGCCAAATTTTAACTAGAATCTATTGTCCGCGAATACGATCTAGATTCTACGAAAAAAAAAACACATCTTGCGATAAACAAATGATAAACTCGGTGTACTTGTTGGCTTTATAATCAATTCCTTATGGCTATAAATATTATACTTAACATATACGATTACACTACGAGAAACCAAATTTACGAATACTGTAAATTGGTGGTGTTATTCCAACTATACGTGTACTTACCACAGTGAAAGATATTTTTGTACTTATACTATACTTAGTTAGTCGTAAAATGAACTAACTAATTTTGCAGCTTGCCTTATTCCGTTTGTGAAGACCATGTCAAGTTGGTAATTACCATACGACTCCATATAAGCCAACAAATGATTAAAAATCTCTTTCCGAGATCTTAAGATCAATAGCAATCGGCGCGAGGAAATAGATTTTTTATAACCTATTCCCTTCGATTGTGATGAAAAATTATTTTTATGATTGAACTATACAGTAGCTTATATTTTATAGCTGAGTATTACTTTTAGGCAGCGAAAAAAGGTTCGAGCAAATTAAGTTCTTTTGTACGAGTACAAATTAAAAAAATCTAATTTCTGTTCTTTTTGGTTGAAAAGGAAGTAACAAATCTTAAGAATGAAGAATGAATATAGAATCGTTTGATCGATTGACCTAATGGCTATACCTATTACCTACACAATGATGAAATGTACGAGTACAAGTATAAGGAAAAACGAACTAACCAGGCGATTTCCTAGTAGTCACGTTTATCAAAAAATTATAATTCCTTCCAAAAACTAACAATTTAGCAATAGAAAAATGATGATTTTTAAAAAATTATCATCTCTTAAAAATTGATGATTTCTTAAAAATTGATGATCTCTCAAAAAATTAATTTTTCAAAAATTTGATACTTTCCCCCAAAAATTGATGACTTTTTTCAAATATTGATAACTTCATAAAAATTGATAACTATACAAAAATAATGATAAACCCTCAAATTAACTTCTAGATATTTTGTCAAATACCTATTTGACACGTTTATAATTTTTTTTCAATTTTTTTTCTCAAAATTTATAAAATTTTGTTTTTAAATATGAATGACTTTTATACACATAGGTATGTTTTGTCAAACATTCTGAAACTTATAAATTTTTAAACATTTTATGAGACATTTTAGTTGAAAGAGACTTAAAAAAAAAAATTGTAAACAAATTTTTATTGAAGTAGAGAATCGAAAACAATTTCATTGAAAAAATGTTTATCGATAAGAATTATTTTCTTATTTACAAAAAATCTATGGTCGATCTTTTTATCGCGTTCTCAAATTGAATAAACTTTCCTCGAGTGATTTCCATTTTTTTTTTTTTTTCATAGAAAATCAGGTGATTTTTTTTAGTTTCGTAAACAATTTTTTTTCGAGACTTTTTTAAAAACTTTAATTTTCAATTTTGCAAATTTCATCAATGAAAAAAAAATGTCCAAAAAAATTTTTGTTGAGAACATTTGAAAAAAATATATGATATTATACCTACACTTTTGATTTTTTCCCTCAACTTTTTAAGACAGCATTAGTACGTATTTTCATTGAAAGAAATTTTCAAAAAAATTAATAAAATCATCGAAAAAATTACGAAAATTTTCATTTTAAAAAATTTTTGGAACAGGTGGTATGTATAAATTTCTGGTAAATTTTTTAGATGACTGTCAAACATTTTTTAAACGTCACATATGTAACTTTTTCAAGTTACATAAGTGGCTACTTTTCAATGTCATAAAATGTCACTTCTTGTCAAAAGTTTGATAATTTTCAATGTCAACTTTTTTGACTTTTTATAATGTCACATTTTAGACACCTAAAAATGTCACATTTTAAACACCTGAACATATCACATTTTTAACACTGGAAAATAAAACATTTTTGACAAGTAAAAATGTCACATTTTTGACAAGTAAAAATGTCACATTTGTGACAAAGTAAAAATGTCACATTTGTGACAAAGTAAAAATGTCACATTTTTGAAAAGTAAAAATGCCACATTTTTGACAAGTAAAAATGCCACATTTTGGATACTTGAAAATCTGCAGACATTTATGACAATTGAAAAAGTCATATTTTTGACACTTGAAAATGTCACATTTATGACACTTATAAAATGTCATATTTTTTACGTTGAAAATTTAATATTTTCTGACATGAAAAATAAATAACATTCTCACACACAAAAAAACAAATTTTTCATCATTACAAAATGTAACATTTCAAGCGTTCATTTCTAACACTTGAAAATGCCACATTTTTGACATTTCAAAATTTCACATTTATGACACTTGAAAAGTCACATTTTTGACATTTGAAAAAGCCACATTTTCATGACATTAAAAATTTTATGTTTTTCGACGTTGAAAATGAAATCATTTTCTCACACAAAAAACATCACATACCTATATCCACATTACAGAATTTAACATTTAAGCATGTCACATTTTTGTCCCTAAAAAGTATCATTTTTACATTTAAAAATGGTCACATTTCTGCTATTTAAAAATTTCACAATTACATATCATAATTTTTAACATTGAAAATTGTAAATTTTTTGGCATAAACTAAAATTTTTTGGCATCGAAAACTTTTTTCAAAAAAATTTCTTATATTTTTTTCACAGTAAGTGAGATTTTTTTTACAAAATTTCTCTTCTAAAAAAATGAATAAATTTTATTTTAAAAATCTTCCAAAGAAATTTTGTAGAAAAAATCTCATTATTGGGATTCGTTTATATTTATTTCTTTCAATTTTCCAAGAAGCAATAGTGTTTTTATTGTTTGGTCGTTCATTCGTATTTTTTTTTTTCAATTTTTTCAAGTTAATTTTCAATAAAATTTTTGTGGAAGCCATTTTCATAGAGTTTTTTCCTAATTTTCAAAAGCATTAATGGAGAAAACTTACAAAAGAATTATTAAAATTTTTATTTACTAAAATTACTTGAATAAACTTTTTGAAATTGAGAAGATTTTTTAAAACGATTTTTTACAAGCTCTTTTTTCATAATTTTTCTGTTTGAAAACATTCTTTGATTGAATTATTTATGATTCATTTCAAGGGTTTTTCCAAACGAATTGTAGTAGGTAGGATACTCGTATTTGTAAGAGAATTGTGTTTTTAATAATCTGCGTATTTCTTCTAAAGTAAATTATCCATGTGTCTTTCTTTTACAAAAAAGTTTTGTTTAAAAAAAAAAAAATGTGTTAAAAGAATTCATTTTCATGATTTTTTTTTTTTTTGATTAAGGCGGTTTTTTTCTGAAATAATTATTTTTTCTTCAAGATTTTTCAATCTTGATTTAAGTATTCTCAGTCACCCGCAGATTACATCTTCAATAATGTTCATCATTTCCTTTTGCATGAACTGATCGTCGACATTGTAAAATAACCAATGACGTGGGTTCGATGTTAAATCGAATACGCCACGTACGTAATAATGTGTTTTTCACCAAAAACGAACGATCGACGAGTGCCTGCTGAAACAAGTTCGTTTGGCGGAAACTGTTATTGCGGTTTTATTCATCGCATAAAATCGTCAAACGTGAAATTATTTTCACCATATCCCAACCTAAACCCATACCAGCGTAAGTATGTCTATGTAAGTTAGTAAGTATTACGCATACACCTGCTTTAGGAAATACGTTAATCCTTATACGGGTTGGCCAAAGAACCTAAATTTTACGTTTGTGATTTTCCCAATATTTCAAGGTCATCTTATTCTTATGGACCATCTATAACGATCAAATGGCTCAAAATTCTTTGATAATTAGCCTAAGTATATGTAACAAATATATTATCGTATAACACTTAGAACAAAGATGTTGCTCACCGACACCAGACAATCGTTCAAGTTCCATTTTATTAGGCACCAAATTGGGAGATGTTTGGCTATACGCTCTAATCTTATAAACTCTTATAACGAAATCACTTTGAACTTTGTTTAAGTATTTAATAATTTTATTATACTTACGATTATCTGGAAATAGTAATTGCCGATATTTTATTTACCCAACCATGTTTAATGACATTTTTTATCAAATCGACCTCATAAATACGAACTTGGACATAAGATAGGTACAATGTCTTCTAAGATTTTCATTTTTTTCTCAATGCCATTTTCGATTAATTTTTCCACTCTTTCATTGCAGAAGAATAATATAATTGTCTGTTTTTAACGGAATGAAAAGTAGATATGCAGTCGTAAATGCATTATCATTCTGTAATCGTTAAAATCATCATCGTGTCCTTTAGTAATTGCTTTCTTCAATTTAGCTCAAGTTGGTAATATGGTGATGTATTTTTTTTCAGAATTGGATCCGTTCGTTTGCGTAATTGTATGTACCTATGTAATACCCTTCGCGGCAAATAATTTTTTAATTCGAGGTCGCCAAATGACGGTGATTTCGATGAACTTTGTTACCGTAAGTTTTCAACTCGTGAAATGTAAACATTATAGAGAACTTGTGTACATGATCGTACTTTTACTTGGAAACTGACTGGGTAAGATTTGATGAGTTGTAACTGCATTGAAGCGTTAATTATATTATGGCTGAAGTTTCTCAGAAAAAAAAAACTATTGGAAGAAGATTTTTACTGTCAAAAAATCTTCTTTGAAAATTTCCTTCCGAATATGTGTACCCAAGAGAAAAATAATGCTTGTCTAAAAAAAACTAATAATAAAAAAATTCTCTTTGAAAATTCTTTCCAATGAAAAAAAATTCTCAGATAAAAATTATATTTTTTAATCTTATAGAAAAAAGTTTCAAGTTAATTAAAAAAAAAAAGAAAAAAAAAGTTCTTTACCGAAGTATCAAAAAAAAAAAAAAAACAGAAAACTGACCTTATGAGAAAATTTTCTCAAAAAGTTCTCATAGCCAAAAAACTATTGAGAGGAAATTCATACTCTCAAGAAAGGAATTTTTGAATTTGAATAAAATGTTGAAAATTGACGCTCTCGTACAATTTATTTAAATGTTATCTTGAAACAAAATTTCAAAAAAAAATTGTTTTTTGAATAAAATTTGAATAAAATGTTATTTTGGATAAAGTTTAAAAAAATCAAGATTATTAAAATTTTGAAAATTTCAATTTCAATGATTCTGATCAACGTTCAACTGTGTGAACAAAATGTCGAAAATCATGTGTTTCGACAAAATCAAGACAATTCTAAGAAAAAAAAAAACACAAATTATTTCTCCATAACAAATAAATGATTTTTACCCCAAAAAAATTGAAAAGTTCTTCATCATTTTTTTTTACCCCAAAAAATTGTAGAAACTTTTACTTCAAAAAATTAAAAAAAAAACACAATCTAAAAGAAAATAATTTTTTTGCTTAAAAAAAGTAAGAAAATTTTATGGTCTTATAAAATTGAAGGATTTTATTTTCCAAAAGAATTAGAATTTTTTGGAGAAAAATACTAAAAATTTTCTTACGCTTACAGTTACACTCATAGAACCAAAACAAGATATCTATTTTATATTTAAAGAACATTCCTTAATTTTTTCTCCAGAAAAATTTAGATTTCTTCTCTAAAAAATTCATGGATTTTTTTCCTCCAAAATAATTGAGATTTTTTCTCTGAAAAGATTGAAAGATTTTGTTCTGTCAGTAAATACCCCCCCCCCCCCCACCAAAAAAAGTTCCAAAAGAAAAAATGTTTCTACTCCAAAAAAAAAAAAAAAAACTGAAAAAAAATTAAAAGAAATTGAAACTTTTTTTAGGTAAGTATTAAAAAAAAATGATAATTTGCTCCTTACTCTTAAAAATAAGATTTTTTTACTCCAAAAAAATTTAGAAATTGTTTTTTACAAAAAAATGAGTGAAACCCCCACTCCAAGAATTTTAAAATTGTTTTTATTTCAAAAAAATAACAAATAAACATAGATTTTTTTTCCAAAAAAAGTGGGATTAAAATTTATTGGTATCATTCCTCAAAATACTGAGAATTTTTTCTCCAACAATTAGAGATACTTTTACGTATAACTATGTATTATTCTTTGAAAAAAATTTTTTAGTACTTGTAAAATCAGCTGAAAAATATTTTTACTCCTAAAAAATTTAGAGATTTTTTTTTCATAAAAATAATTCAGATTCTTTCTCCCAAAAAGTACATAATTTTTTTCACCAAAAAATTTATGGAATTTTTCTTCCAAAAAATTGAGATTTTTCTCTCTAAAAATGAGTGATTCTCTTCTCATTGTGAGAAGAAAAATTCTTTCTACTTGCTTGCAGATTGAAGATTTTTACTTGGAAAAAAAAATTATTTCAAGATGGGAAAATTTTCAACTTCAAAAAATTGAAAAAAGAATTTCTTGGTTATAAGAGAACATGGTGGAAGTGTACTTCCTCTAGGAGGGGTGCTTCCCGGGCTACTACCTTGACCAAAAAAAAAATTCTTTGATTAAAGAAAAAAAATACATATGTAGCCCCATGTTTTAAAGCCACCAAAGCGAGAGCACGTCTCTGTCCATAAGCGGTCCTTGGTGGTTCATCATCCTTGCAAACTTGAAAAAATTTGGTTGAGGATTGTAGAAAATGGAAATCTATAATAAAGAGAAAAATTATTTCACCTCAATGGAGAGGGGAGATAGGCATCCAAAAATTTCGTCACCTAATTTTTAGACCCTATGAGTATCAATTTGCATCACTTAATTTCAAAATCCCAGCCAAGAGCCGATTCACATGATTTTTAATTTATGTAGTACTTGGCTTCGCTCTTCATCAATTTTTCAAAGTAAGTTCCGTTGAACTGTGAAAATAACTTGATTTGTCCTTCGCTCGAAAAATCTAATTTTAAAATGTGACTCTCTTAGTGAAATTGGATAAGTCTCCTACGATTCGGACAATTAAAAAAATTGTTTTCGAAATATTTCCGGTCCTATAGCTCTTCGTCGTATCAGGTTTTAAAAAAAAACACTTAGATGAAAATGAATCCCATAAAAAATGTTCCTAGCTGGAAGCTATGCATTCTGTCTTCATGTCTATATCGATAATCGCGTTCGTGTTAAAAATTTACTAAACAGATTATATTCACTCGATTACTTACAATGTTAATTTTTATTATACCTAATATATCAATTTGAACGATCTATGAATAAATCTTCGCATGCGATATCGTCCTTAATATAGATATTACCTTACTCCAAACTAATGAACCAGTTTACTTCTCGTAAAAATTTCAATGTAAAAGAAAAACAAATATTTAGCAAAAAATCGTAAAACACAAAATTACTCTACCAAACACGGATCTAATATTGACGTAAGGTCTACCCAGACCTATAGGTAATTACCGTTATGCATTTCCGAATAATCTCATGAAAAGCAAAAGCGAAAGAGAGAGAAAGGAAAAACCTAACCTTCAAATTATTACTACGAAGCTACAAATAACCAACACGCGAAGACATCGTTGCTGTCCGTATACTCTCACCTTATTCTTACCTACCACCGCAAAATGATCAAACATCAATGTAAACATTATTACGACGTTTGTTACAAGATGTTGCGAACTGCGTATGAGAAGTTAATCTACTGGTTAATGATCTCTGATTACCATACCACAAAGACCGCCTGCGTTTTGTCAAAGCGCTCTTCAAAGAAATAAGAAAATACTCGCATACTCGAGAGTCAAGATTCGAGAATCCCTGCGAAGTGTGAACACCCGTCAGATGATCTTTTGCCGCACTTGTATGTGCATTCCATCGCAATGTTAGGATGAAACAACAGGACATAAGAATACACGCACTAATCGTACATAAATTTTCCTCGCTTGACAGCGGATCCCTTTTTTATCAAATACTCGTCTGCGAATCACTCGCACGTGATGCCCGAACACACATAAGGATTAATTTTTTTGCTCCGTGTGTTGTCTTCCTTTTTTACAGAACTGATTTCTATTCAGGGTGTTGAGAAGGTTCGGCTCGATCGCATGGAAAACACTCCGTTGATAATTGACTCGAGTGCGGAGTACACTTGAGCATTTTATAATGGCGAGATTTTTTGTCTATTTCCCTTGTTTTTAAATACTACTGTGTAGAAAAAGGAGTATATTTTCGACAAAATTGAAGGAGAGGGTGTAAACTTTGAATTTTTAGCTTACGAGTCAAGACCTGTCACTGTAGATAAGTAACACAGTGTTTGGAGATCAAAAGATTTCACGGTCAGAGGAGGCCAATTAACTTGAGTAAAATACTGCTATAAATGTAGTATACTTACTTGTAGCGATGAAGGAGGGGGTACTTGAAATGTACAGGGATTGATTTTCAGAAAAAACGAATGGTCATTCAAATTACAATTTTTTTCAAATTTTATCAACGATATATTTTTTTTTAATTCGTCGAAAAACACTTTTTTTTTCAAATTATTTTCCAAGGGAATGCTTATAAACGTTTAAACTTTGTTGATAGTTTCTTATTCAAAATTCTTCTCAAATATTATAGGTACCTTTCTACATTTGGAAAATGATAATTTATCCAAATTAGGTTGAAATTATTTCTTTTTTTTTAATTTCGTCGAAAAGAAAATTTTTTAAAAATTTCATTAAGTTGGAGAACATTTTTTTAAAAATTCATTTTGAAAAAAAATCATCACAGTTTTTCAAAATTTTGTTTGAGAACAATTTTTTTAAATTTTAACAATTTTCTAAATCATACTAAAATTAATGTTTTTTTTTTTTTTTTTTTTTGGGGGGGGTTATTAACCCCTTTGGGATGGGGGTTTTATGGGGGGGGGGGG
>FIZV01015259.1:0-21814 GCA_900050545.1 Trionymus perrisii | reverse complement strand
ATGCACTAGGGAAGTCCAGTGGTTTCTGTCGAGCTTGGTTTTTTATTTTCGTTTTTGACAAGGGCTGTTTCTGTAATGAAGTCTTCAAATCGTTGATCGGTTCGTCTTTGCCTATTTTAATGCCTAAAAACAGGTTATTTAATTTCAAGATTTGGGTTAGTGAACAAGTACTTATTTTATCCAAACTATGGAGAATTTCTTTTGCGGTATTTAAGTTCGCAACCATTCTTTTGTGATTATCGTCTAGTCTGCTCAGGATATAGGACATTGCCGCACCTTCCACCATTTCTTTCTTTCCTTCGCTTAAATTTTGGCTGGCCAAATTATCTTCCACGATAAAGTAAATATTCATCGCTTTCATCTCGTTTGTAATTATTTTTTTCCATAATCTGTAATTAATATTTTTAGTTGAAATTGTAGGCGGGTTATTTACTTTGTTACCTACTTGACGAGAACGAGTTTAAGTTATTTTCATTCAGTTGAATTTTCAAATTCTCCACCGTGTTCTTTAATTCGACTATTTCTACGTTATCTCCGCTCGTATGTCCTTCATCAGTATTGTCCTTTCTCTTTTTTGGAGCCATTGTCACGAATTCACGAATCTGCTACCACTTTAAGGAGAGGAAGAAATGAGAGAGATCTGAGAATAAGAAATGAAATTACAATGTCAACAACTCAACCATAGATAAATAAAATAAACTTACGTTTATAATAGATGGTAAAGTCAATAGTTAGTTTTTTTTCAAGTACATGTTTTAGTTTCTGGAAAAGTCGCTCAGCGCTGATGTCGCTATATCTTTTGGGTAGTTTTCGTGTAAGTTGAGAATTTGAACTTTTTCAGGTGGCTTTATCAGGTCCCTGGTTTTATGTTTTTTCTGATATATTTTGGAAGTACGTGGGCGGGGAGAGGGGGTGATTTTTTTATTATTATATTTAAAAAAATTACAGTTCATGCATCGCTAAAAATTCACTAATTTTTGAAAATTTACGATTTCGGAAAATTACTGAAACATTAAAAGTTGACGATTTTTAAAAATTCGAAAATTTTGGAAAATTTTGCAATTTTTAAAAATTTAGTTATTTTTATCAGTTTGACAATTTTTGAAAAATCGGTAATTTTCATAAACTCAGAAGTTTATAAAATTCAACTATTTTGGGTATTTCGAAAATTTTTGAAAATTTACAATTCCGGAAACTTTTTGGATCATTATAAAATTAACAATTTTGGAAAGTTTTGTATTTTTTTCAAATTTAATAATTTTTGAAAATTTGCCAGTTTCTGAGAAAGTGACAATTTTTGTAAAGGTGACGATTTTTGGAAATTTCGCGATTTTTGAAAACTATTAGATTATTAAAAATTAACGATGTAGAGAGAGCGCCTGCACCGATGCAACCAGAGAGGAGGATAATACGGTTATTACCCTCTCTACCGAGTTCTTCTCGTGAGTGGTTGAGCTCGTTATGGTTAGCAGTTAGTTAGCTGAGAGACACTCGTCGGGATTGTTAATACGTTGGCCAGTTTTTATGTTAGGGCTTTTCCGAATAGTGTTCATGTATTTCCTTTAAGTAATTAACTGTCTTGTGTAAAGGTTATTAAATTACAAGTTACTTTGAGAATATTGGTGTTCATTTTTCAAGCTACAGCTACGTACACCGAATCAAACAAAATACCTCTAAGACAGTTAGACTCTTACCTTAGGTCGAGAGTCGGTGCAACGATTTTTTTTAAATTCGGCAATTTTGGATAATTTTACAATTTTTAAAAATACAATGATTTTTGAAAATTTGTTAGTTTTTGAGAAACTAACAATTTTTAGCAATTTGACATTTTTTAAAAAGGTTACTTTTGAAAAATCGGTAATTTTGGCAAATTAAGGAATTTTAGAAAATTCAACGATTTTTGAAAATTTTGAGATTTACTCGATGCAATTTGGAAATGTAAAAAAAAATTACTCCTAATTTTAAAGAAATTTTAACACTCCAATTTTCAAAAAATAATACGAAGTATAGTTTCGAAAAATTGAATTTTCAATTTATTCTAAGAAACCGCCCTTGTTCCCTTTAAAAAAGTAACACCGTGTATCAACTTTCTGACCTCCCTATATTTTTCCTCTCAGATTCAGCACTGGGTTTGATCGCAGATTAAGTATGTAACATAATAGATAGCCCGTCCTTACGCAAAGAAAAGTCTCGCCCTGCTTTTAGTCAATCTTGAAAAAAAATGAAGTTGCAAATTTTTCTGAAAGAGGGCGTTGTAAAGTACGCATGTGCAATGCGCGATAAGTCAGGATAAGTCTGTGTATTTTCACCTGACATCCTAAAAAAGCTGCTACATAAAGCGCCATCTCTGAAGTAGCTTCATAACTAGACAAAAAACGAGCTCCTTTTCAACAAAATTAGCGAGACTTTTTTTATGTATGGGCGGGCTTTACCAATAGGTATTTTAAAAATGTTCTAAATTTAGAACATTTCAAGAATCTTATCAAACTTGGAATGTAAATCAAATTTTTATTTTCTCCGAAATTTTCTTCAAAAAATTTGAATTATTTTTCCAGAAAAATTCAGTTTTATTTTTTTTTTAAATGATGATTTTTGAAAATTTTGCAATTTTTGAAAAATCAATAATTTTTTTAAATTAGAGAATTTTAGAAAATTTAACTATTTTGAGAAATTTGATAATTTTTGAAAATTTGTCTGCTTTTGAAAAAATTGAACTTTTTGTTTTCCAGAAAAGTTGAAAGTAGACCATTTTGGAAAAAACTTTTTAAACACATGAAAATTTTATTTTCATTGCAAATTTTGAAAAATGTTCTCAAAACCAAGTTATGAGAAAATGTTGAAAAATTCCATTTGAAGTAAAATTTCAAAAAATTTCATTGAACATAATAATTTTTACAAATTATTTGAAAAAAAATTTTCTCAAAATTTAGATTCAACAGTTATTTTTTTTCTCATAAGACACAATTTTATAATTCTGCCAAAAAATCCTCAGTCCAGTTTTGTCACTATTTTACATTTATTATTTTTCAGTAAAAAATTGTTTTTGAAAATTTTGTTCAAAGAAAAATTTTAAATTTTAATTTATAAAAAAAAACTCTACTTTGATGAATTTTTTCTTCAAATTTGAAGAAAAAGATCAGTTTTTAGAAAACATTTTTTTTTGTAGTCTTTGCTGAAAACTTTAGAAAAATTTTCATTTAAAATGAATTCAATAGCTAGAAAATGTTATCAAAATGAATTTTTCTTATCGCGAATTTTTTTTTTTTGAAAAACCGAAGCGAATATGAAGCAAGCGAAAAAGGAAAAAATTGGGTATAGGGAACGCAGAAACATGCTGAGATTTAATCAAAAATTCTTCAAATTACTTTGAAAATATACGTATAAGAAAATGGTCGAAAATTTTAGGCACGAAAGTAGAATAAATGAAGTGAACTGATGAGTTGAAAAAATGTTGTTTTTGGTGAAGCCTCCTCAATGAGGCATAAACAAAAATCTATTAAAAAGAACTTACCAAGCTGACAAAACAAGTACCACACTTACCATGGGGTTATCTCTGCGTACTCGAGTCTCATCTTCATTTCAAGGAACCACTTAATCACACGGCCAGAAGCAAATTATCAAAAATGATCTCGCATATTAGCAAAGTATTAAAGGTAGCTTACACATCCAGCAGGGAGCTTATTTTACAACCCTTTGTGAGTCGCTTAGCTGTTTTGAAAAAAAAAAGGAGGTAAAAAGCTCTTTATAATATAATAAGTTTTGCGCTCGGTAGATGGTTCGAGAGAAAGAAAAATAAGGGTCGAGTTAGTCCGTGAGAGAGCACAGGTAAAGAGAGAAAGGTCTCTGTATACCTTTGGGTTCTGCAAGTGGGGAAAAAAGTTGCACTAAATGAGAAAAACATACGCGCAATATGGAGATTAGCCTTTCATCGTCGTAAAGAGAGTTAATTCATTCGGATTAATGAAAAATTCCCCGTGCATACGTATAGTCGAAGCTTTCATCGACCTTGCGAGACTTTCTCTCCTTCTCTCTCTCTCTCTCTCTTTCTCTCTTTCTATTCTCGAAGAAAACGTGTAAATTATACCTAGCCTGGACCTTGTTCATTTTGCCAAGCCAACGTAAATATATGTTACCTACACGTACCCTAATATACCTTGTGGAAAAAGCACTGCGACAAAGATCCCAAACGAAACGAGACGAGAAATAGGATGTAGCGTGTAATAAGAAGATTTTCACCATCCGTAGTACGAAATAAAGCCAGTTGTGAGCAAATGTGCGTGAATATGGAAGATAGACGAAAAAAAGGTATTTTTTTCGACGCAACGTCCAACCAAAGCAAAGGTGATGTTAAAAGAAAAAGATGAGAGAAAAACTTTCACGTATCCGAGTATAAAATGCGACCGGTGTAAAACTCGCGAATAACAACTGTTTTTCGCGAGTTAATTAAAAGCGTGTTCGAGTACGCTTGTCATCGTCTTCTAAATGAGCTTTTTAAATTAAATTAAATTTCGACTTTTCTTCTCGCAGAAAGAATAGGAAAACGAGTACGACGGCGAAGTTTCGTTTCGCAACCCTCGTACGACGCGACGTTTGTTGCGAAGAAAAACGTGTTATTCGTCACCGAATCCCCTCCCCCCCCCCAAAGCTGCCCCCAGGTTGCCATGAAAAACTGCGAGGCTGGGTATTTCTCGCTCTGACGCTCGGCACAGGGGTCCGAGCAGGGTGAGGTGGGCAGGGCAGAACGCAACGTGTACTTTATAATCTTGGCGCGCGCCAGAGCCAGAGAAAGAGCAGGCAAAAGAACCAAGAAGAAGAAATCCGACGACCAAGTCACGAAAAACAGCTGGGAAAAATATTTTATTTTTGTTATTGATTTATTAGCTCGTGTTATAAGCGTAGCATAGATAGAACTTGCCAGTGGAGGGGGCAAGGGAGGTTAAAACGTGAAAAAAAGTTCTCCGCAGAAGCACCGTGTAATGAGTTTTTCAAAGCGGCAAAAGAGCGTTGAAAAATTTGAGTTTTTGAAGCGTCGACATTAATTTTTCAACCGGAGGAAAAAAAAGAAGAAAAAAGTTTGAGGAAAATTAAAACTTGAGCGAACACGTTATCGGAGTTGGGCCAACTGTGCGGTTTACTAGCTCGAGCCAACGGGGAGGGGGGGATTTCGGTGTAAAAATTGGCTTATTTTGTTAAACCAACGCTATGTACGAAGTAGTAAAGGACGGGGACAGGGGAGGAAAGTTACACGATGTTTTTGCTCGATGGGAATGCCATACTGTGCTCTGGAGCATGGTCCTATGTAGAAAATGGAATTTTTACGGTTTAACACTTTCTTACCCGAGATGAGGCGATTTTTGAATTATTAATGTTAGCCTATGGTTTTTAGAGCAACAACGACGACGACGACGACGACGACGACGACGACGTTATAATGTCTTGAAAAAAATGACTATTTTCTCGTCGACAAACACGTCGCTGTTGATTAAAACAACCGCCAGTGTAAACCGAGCTTAATATAATTGGTGGCTTTTGTAATTTTTCTTAAGGCATTAGTTGAGTCAAGCTGGTTCGCGTTTCTTATTTTAATGGTGGTGATTTTCTAGCTGCTAATGGGACTCGGAAATCAGAGCACTGAGAAGAAATCGTCGTCGTCTATAGCGTGCATATTGGCCGCCAATGGAGCCGATTTGAAGATGAAGAATAAAAAAGGTCAAACGCCTTTGGATCTGTGTCCCGACCCGAATCTATGCAAAGCATTGACAAACTGCCACAAAGAGAAGCAAAAGTAAGTAATGAGGCGAGAAATGACGTTTTTAAAATATCGTCGAAGCAGACGTTCAGTTCGTCTGAAGTCTTTTATGAAAATTTTGTCCTGATACCGGTATCGTAGGATGGCCGAATTTTCTATCTTGGTACATTGCGATATAAAAACCGCTATTTTTTAAAAATCGAGAATTCCTTCGAATTAGAGAATTTTAGAAAATTCGGCGAATTTAGGAAATGTGATAATTTTTGAAAATTTGCAATTTTCGAAAATTACCGGATCATTAAAAATCAACAATTTTAAAAAATTCGTCAATTTTGGAAAAATTTTCAATTTCAAGTTTGTCAGTTTTTTGAGATAGAAATTTCACAATTTTTGAAAAATGAATAATTTTTTCGAATTAGAAAATTTTAAAAAACTTATCGACTTCAGGAAATTTCATAATTTTTGAAAATATTAAAAATTTTGCAATTTCGGAAAATTATTCGATCATTAGAAATTAACGATTTTTAAAAATTCGGCAATTTTGAAAAATTTTGCTATATTAAAAATACCTATCAATAATTTTTGAATTTTTTTTTTTTTAGAAATTTGACAATTTTTAAGAATTCCACAATTTTTGAAAAATCAATAATTTTGGTAAACGAAAGAGTTTTAAAAAATTTAACGATTTTCGGTAATCGGACAATTTTAAAAAAATTACAATTTCCGAAAATTACTGAATTGTTGAAAATTGACGGTTTTTAAAAATTTGACAATTTTGGAAAATTTTTCAATTTTAAAATGCCAATAAAATTTTTCAGTTCTTGAGGAACTGACAATTTTTGAAAAATCAATAATTTTGGTAAACTAGAGGATTTTACAAAATTCAACGATTTTGGGTAATTTGACAATTTTTGAAAATTAAAAATTCCGAAAAATACTTATCAATAACTTTTGAAAATTTGTCATTTTTTGAGGAACTGACAATTTTTAGAAATTCGACAATTTTTGGAAATTTACAATATTTTGGAAAATTTTGCAATTTCAAAATATCAATAATTTTTGAACATTCGTCAGTTTTTGAAGAAATTACAATTTTTTAAAAATCAATAATTTTGGTAAACTATAGAGTTTTAAAAAATTCAACGGTTTTGGGTAATTGGACAATTTCGGAAAATTACTGGATCATTAAAAATTTAAAGCTTCTGTAAAACTTGAATCACCGATTTCCTTGACGTAACTATTAGGTACGATTAGCTCTAACCACTTTGAATGCGCGTCAAGAACCAACAGGCAAATTTTAACGATTTTTAAAAATTCGACAATTTTGGAAAATTTGTTAGTTTTTGGCTAGAAATTAAAAAATTTCTGAAAAATCAATAATTTTTTCGAATTAGACAATTATAGAAAACTCAACGACTTTAGGAAATTTGTTAATTCTTGAAAATTTTATAATTTCGGAAAATTATTGGATCATTAAAAATTAACACTTTTTAAAAAGTCGGCAATTTTGGAAAATTTTGCAATTTTAAAATATCTATAATTTTGAAAAATTTGTCAGTTTTTGAGGATCTGACAATTTTTAGAAATTTGACACTTTTTAAAAATTCCGCAATTTTTGAAAAATCAACAATTTTCTCGATTTTTAAAAAATTCAACGATTTTAAGAAATTTGATAATTTTTGAAAATTTTGCAATTTAGGTAATTTCATTTTTTTTAATTTGAAAAAAATTCACTCTGAATTTTAAAGAAATTCTATTTCTCGATTTTTTTTAAAATGGTACAGTTCTTCAAAAAATTGAATTTTTAATTCGTTTCCTAAAACACCGCTCTCCCTCTTTGAAAAAGTGACACTGTAATGTACTTATCAATTTTCTGACTTCCTTATATTTTTCCTCTCAGAATCGCCATTGAGGTGTAGGTACCTAAGCTAGGTACCTTGTTACCTACATAAATACGAGCGTATTTTTATATGCAGTTTTTAATTCAGTAGACGACTAGCAGAGCCGAATGCGGATATATCCGAAATCCGAATATACATATTCGGTCCCGACTTTTAATGGTAAAAAATGATTTCATCCTCCCCCGAGGGGGCGATTTTAATAAGCTTAAAAATTCCATCTCCGCGAGTTTCCAATCGATTTTCACTAAACTTGGGATGCACTCGTAAAATTGAGAAATTTTTTCAAATTTTTCAGACCCCTCAAATGACCTTGAAAACGCGTTTACAAATTTCTAATCACCCCGCAGGCACCTGGAAGCTGACAAGGCAAATTTTCATGTTTTGTTTTATTTTTCAAACTATTTTATACTTTTCAGAATTTTTTTAAAATCCAATAAAATTCTGAGCAATATAAAACAGTTTGGAAAACAAGAAAAAAATTCCCCCTTGTCAGCTCCAAGACTGTGTTCCCCCGTTCAAACTTGCGGAGATGGAATATTGAAGCTTCAAATCACGTATTTTAAGGTAGCCGTCCTCGTGGGTAAGGTCGGGGATCGCAGATACGTTCTGAAATCGTCGTTCTCGTTCATCATTATAAATCGGAAACCTGAAAAAATTTTGAAATTCGGCTCGGAGCCATTTAATCCCTTTACCGCATCTTTACTGTTTCACAAAAGCGTGGATTTTAACCTACCTATTAGGCTAAAGGTATATCTGGTATACGGTTGCACAGCGAAGTGAATTAAACGCCCATCAGTTCCACACCACACATCGTAACCAATACCTATACAATATCAATTTGTACACAAATACTCGACTCGTCTCGTATATTACATATGGTACATCTACATATGTAAATGTATATGCTCGTATACGATGTCGTAATACGAGTATGTGTCGATGAGGCCGTTTTAAAAACCGACGCGATGCGACGCGACGCGACGCGACGTCCAAGTAGGACGCTTACTTCCTGTTAACTCGACCAAGATCGATGGTCGCAGGTAAGATCGATGCGATGCGATGCGATGCGATGCATATAAAGATAGTTCCAATAATTTTTAGTCAACTTACAATTATCTACGTGAAAAGGAAATGGTGCGATCGCGAAAAAAAAATCATGAAAACATCGACGAATTACCTACTCACCTTGTAAAGTCGTTTTGTATCTAGGAGACGGGATTGGTGAGGCGGATGGCGGATGGCGGATGGTGCAGAGTCGAAAATATACGCTCGTACATATGTAAATATACATACACGCTATAAGAGCACGTTTTAGACATTCTTAACTCATACTCTCGCTGCTGTTGCTAAGCTCACCAATATCAATACGATAAACGATCTATGGAATATTTTCGACTTGAATTCAATTGCGTAGCGAATAGCGATCCTTTCAACAAGGTTGGAAGAGCTGGTATATGTGCACGCTGTACGTCTACGTATCAGCAAACACGTTACATTTGTTCTTGTAATCAAATTTTATCTAGGTATTCGTTTTCGTTTTAACCCGCAGTAGAATAATTAGCCTAAAATCCACTTTGTTCTCACCTTGGATGTTTTAGTTGGAAAATCGAAAATCGTAAATCGTGATCATTCCGTCCCATGCACACCCAAGGATAGAATTAAATTCAAGTCGAGAGACTGAAGTTTCATCTGATTTTTCAGAGCAAAAAACTCTTTTACAGTGAAACTTCTAATCCAAATAGTTAGCTCATTTTTAAAATATCTTTAAAAAATTATCAATTATTTCAATTAAAACTCGCCAACAATTCTTTTGACAACGAAAATCCATACAAAAAAAAAATAAATACCTAATAATAAAAAAATACCATTTCAAAGACGCGAGCGAGGTTCGAATGATTTTCATTAAAAATTACTTCATTAGAAAAATTGAACAGCATTTTTCATGATACGTAGGTAGATAGGTGGGTAAGTAGAAGTACAATAATTGAAAAGAGCGCGAAACAAGATAACTTTTCCTCCCCATAACGATAATAAGTAGATTTATAATGTATCGAGGGTCAATAGCACAAAGGTCGTGTATCTCCAGAGACAGAGCCAACAGATGCACAGCGTCAAAAGACCACTCTGGCAAAAGACCACTCTCACGAGAAAATGATGATAATTTTCAATTTGTAAATGACAGAATATGCACGGCGTCAAAAGGCCACCCTATAAAATCGTAATTACACAAATTCTCAAATTTACATTTCACGGTTATTGATCCAATAATTCGTTGTTAGTAGTGTTTTTACACAATGTTTGTTGTTCAAATGGAAATAATGGGTTATTGAAATAAAAAATCGACTGGTTGCTATTTTTGGAAAAATCAAACCCTACAACTGTAACTTTGCAATTTTTGAAAAAATTAAATCCTACTACTGTAGCATTGCATTTTTTGAAAAAATTAAATCCTACAACTGTAGGGTTGCAATTTTTGGAAAAATTAAAACCTACAGTACAAAGGACTTTTTTTGTAGGAAATTTTTTCTCATACAAGATAGATCTCGTAGTTTTTTGATTTTCGCTGATTATATTCCTAGTGTCATGACTATAGCTGTTTTATAAAGAAGATTGCTTTTGAGACATGTCCCAAAAAGGGATGAAGGAATCATTTTTTTGCAAAATAAATGTCGCCATCATTTTTTCCATGAAATTTACTTTTAGGAACAATAATAATTTTTTTTTTTTTTTACTATGATTGTTTTTCAAAGCAACCCCTCAATTTCCCCCCTTTTTTGTAGATCTTGAAATAATTCTTGGAGCACTTTAATCTTTTTCTTATTTGTATATTTGTTAGTTCACTTCGTTCTTTGTAAGTTTGAAATCTAGTGATATGATTACCAAACTTTTGTATGTTTATCAGTTGAAAGGTAAATATTAACTAATATAAACCATATACTTAAGTCCAAAACTGCTCAAGAGTATCAACATTCAACACTCAACAGTGTAAGTCCAAAAGCTTTTTTTTTTTGAGGAGAGTGTAGAAAACTAGAAGTTAGTTTTTGAACAAGTAATACATAATTAATCGACTATTGATAAGATTACCGTTGTTTTAAGCAAATTGGTGTTGATTTTTGAAGAAATTCAAATTTTACTTCGTAAAGCTCGACAATTCCGGCATTGAAATATGTAAAACCTGAAAAATGTCCAAAAATGGACTTATACTGTTTATATAATATCATTTATATCATTTACCCTTCAGTTTTTTAAATGTTGAAATTTGAAATTTTTTCCAGTTTTTAAAAATTTACCAATTGTTTAGGCAATTTAAAAATTTGAAAATTTCTCAATAAAGGAAGGGTAAATAGTATTAACAGTGTAAGTCCGAAACCAGCTTAGCTTTGGCATAATGAAACACATGGCTGTAGGCCTGTCAGTTGTTTCCCAGCGCTCGATCTTATGACTTATACGGTTAGAATTTTCGGAATTCTAACAGTATTAGTCGGAAGATCGAGCGCAAGGAAACAACTGACAAGCCTACAGCAATGTGTTTCAGTATGCCAAAGCCATGCTGATTTTGGACTTGAACTGGTAATATTATTTACTCTTAAAATTTTATTGCCTTCGAATTTGTACATTTTCCAATCCAGTGCTGCCAATGTGATTTATCACTGAAACTTGAGTGATTTTTGTATGCGAAGAAAATGTCTAGTGCTAGTGATATTTTGAAAATCTAGTGATTTTAATGAGCGTGCTCCCCATTTTAGCATTCTCTACATGACGTCAGGTATACACCCGATTTTTCTGCCCTGCGATTGGCCTGGTGAATACCACGTGCCTATGCCGGGCCAATCACAGGGCAGAAAAATCGGGTATACCTGAAGTCATTTAGAGAATGATAAAATGCAGATACGACCTTTGTGCTATTAGTATTAACCCTCGGTATGTTCTGGCGCATTCGAGATTAATTTTTCTATTTTTTACTGAATTTTTCCACATCTCGCAGAATTCAAAAAATCTCTATTTTTCCGAAGTTAATATTTTATCATTTCTAGAAGAAAAATGGGTCATTTTCTCCTAATTTTTTGTCAAGCAAGGTTACAAAATTTTCAATTTTTTGTATCAATTTTGTATCAAATATTTTCCGGTGGAAACGAAAAACGGCAATTTATACTCGTATTATTTAAAGAAAAAATTACCTTCGTTTCATTCCCAACTTCGGTTACATTTGGAAGATGTCGACAGTTGATTTTCTGCGACCACTTGTACCTACAATCAACGCGAGATGATTTAAAATTTTACGCATCTCTGAATAAATTGCGTATCAATTCTTTGCCGATTTTATAGGTACCTTAGCATTGAGGAACTTCAAGCAGTAAATATTTCTTTTTCGAATAACTTGAACATTTCTATAGCGGGATGATAGAAAATCAGATCTTCGTTTCCGTTAGAAAATTCGCAAATATTCACGAATCGTGTATTCGATAGCGTGTTATTCGAATGAAATACGGTGAGAGCGCTGGTAATATTACAAGATCTTGAAAACTTATTTAGGAAAAGCAATCGGGCAAGAATTTGCTACAGTCGCAAATAAACCGATAAAATCAAAGGATACATTAAACGGAAGTATTTGCAGCACTTTTCCGACCAACTGAATATTTCGGTAAACGCAGCCATATGAAAGGAGGGAATATTTTGCCAATTCATTTTTGCCCCGTTCTGTTCCACTTTTTCGTAAAGTTTATTCAAAGTAGTGGTTTTTTCTTCCAAAAGTTGACTGTAAAACCGAAGATAGATTAAAAATTTCAAGTGAAAGAGCTAAATCACGATTTTCAGAACTATCTTACAGTAAACGTTCGATTTCGCTTATTTCTTCATCCATCAAATTCGATACGCAGTTTATAACTCTTCGCTTCAGATCTGGATGTTTCTGAACCAAATTTAGAGGAAGTTGAGCCCTGCACGTAAATAAAAATAAAGAATCAAAACGAGTTACTAGTGCAAAATAAAAATAACAGCTCCTAATTTAATTTACAACGCACGTACTCGGTGATCGTAGAAAGAGTCATCAGCTGCTCGTCAACAATATTAACCGACTGTTCCATTTGCTTTAGTAACAATTTCAAAGAAGCGCTATTTGACGAGAAATACTTTATGAAAGCATTGACGTTCGCAATCAGTTTTAAACAATCCATCATTGCGGCTTGGGTTCTTTTCGCCGGTAGACTGAAGCAATCAAGCAAAAGATTTGTGCAAGCTACACGAGGAAAATGGAATTTGATAGATTAATGTAGTCTTGAGTTTTTGGAAATACTAAAAGACGTCACTAAAAATCGCGAGTTTACTTTAATTCGACAAAGACGGCTTTTTAAATTCTGCTGAAGGAAAACACTCAAGTCTCACATGGCGCCGAAGCACGTAATCACTAAAATAATCACTAATCAGAGTCAGACATCGAAATATCAGAAAACAGTGCAGCTAGTATTGTTATTTTCAAAGTTCTCATCCTTTCAACTTTTTTTTCGAATTTGTGATCACAAAAAAGATTAAGATAAGACTTAGATGAGCTAAAAATGAAATCAAACTCAAACGATACATCTAAATATAATATTATAATCCGAGAAATTCAATTCGTTTTTTACTTTATTTCAATCTAAATAATAAGAGAATTTTCTACCATGCGATATGTCTGGCTTCACTGATTTTTATCACTTTCGCGACTTTCATCATACTTTTATCACTATTTAAAATTTTTTGTTTTTATTTGCAATCCCGCGTGCCGCGATGTGCCGACTTTTGACGGCAGAGTTACCGTATAATAATTCAGACTTTTATTAAAAGAACTTAATAACTTATTATCGGATTGTTCGAATTGATAAAGCTCGTTATGCGTTTTATAACAAACTGTTGCGGTGAAGTTTTCAAGAACAAACACCTTAGATCCGCGTACTTGCGTTCCCACCTGAGAAAAGAGAATCCTCTCTTAACGAACTCTCGTTGTGAAACGCCTGCGAGAAAATTATCTACCGAATTAAAAGAATCTCGTCCAAGTCTCAATCAAGATTTCTACCACATACTCGCTAAAACAGAAACGTTATACTCGTCAAATTTCATTAGAAACCTACTCTACCCCGAAACCGACGACGAAATTATCAATCAACTGAAGTCTTGTTATGATCTGGAAGATGTAATGCGAATCATCGATGTCAACGAATCCCTAAGTAATCAACAGTTGAATCAATTGGTTTTGGTTCTCAGAGATTTGCAAACACTTTTAGACGTACATGATGTTTTTGTGGATGGCGAGCACCCGATACGGCTGCTCCACGACTCGCAGTCGTTTCGCAAATTACTCTCGTTAATAGAATTAAATATTGGTAACATGAACTCGAACGAGATAAGTTGTACATTACTTTACTTAAACAAACTGAACGTGAAGTTAACCGAACCTGTGATGATGAAATTGATCGACGCTTGCGAAAAATTCATGTTCACAACTGACAAAAATCTCGCATTGCAAAATTTGTCTCGATTTTTTATCACTATCAGAGAACAAAAAAACATATGGTCTATTTACACCATGAGTCAATACTTGCCGTTTTTAATCGAATCATTAGGTAGGTGGTCGTTTGGAATGTTGCTAGACTGAATACCTCGTCTATCCCTAGTCGTCTAAAAAAGTAAAAATTAATTGTTTATATTACCGAACGATTTTTCAGATACTTGCGAAAATCACAATGATTTTCGTCATATTACCGTATGTTTTCAAAAGTGTGTACCGTTGTTGAACTCGGATATTTTAAATAAGTACATTGCGAAGTTGGATTTCATTTTGCAGCGCCATGATGAAAACGACGATGTAACTTCTAAAACCAGGACGATATTGAAAGCGATCGTATTTTTAAATTACAAGCGTTGGGCCGGCTTATACGCAAACGAAGTTAGACGAATGATGGCGATCATGAAAGATAGATTGCATCACTTGTGCCTGAAGGAGGTTAGCCTGTTGTATAAGGTGAGTCTAACGCCGATTTCGCGTGTGATATCTTTAAAATGCAACTCGAATTAAGCGAGGATTTTTTCTTTCAATGTTGTAGGCGATAATTTTTTTACAAGAGCCTTTCGATTTATGGCGAGAAGTTGAAAAGACAGCGAGTAACTGTTTGAAAGCTTATCACACCGAGAAGATGCAGGTTCCTATCGGTCTTCAAATTCTTTTTCCTGGTGTGAAATTAATCGCCAATGACCACCTGAAGAATCATTTGATCGAGTATTTAAAAAAAAACTGCCTTAGCAACAATCATCCCATTTATTTCAGCGATATTCATCAGCTGATATTTGGAACGGAATTGAAATTTAATAAAAATATTACAACCGCATATTGGTCGATGATGGTAAACACGCTGCGAGACGCCCAAGGAAAGGATATAGAAAAATTTAAGGAATATGTACTTTGGTGTGTTCATAGGTTAGTGCTGCCAATTTGGAGTGATTGTCGCGGATCGATTGAACCATAATTATGATCAATTTTTTCTCGTTTCTACTTAGGTATATGTATATACATCTATCCGGTTCGCAAAAATCCCTTCGAAATGATTTTTTCGAAAAATCGCTAGTATCGTGTATCATTAGTATCTTACGTGACGACAAGCTCAACTGCAGGCCTGCAGATTACTCGAAATTAGTTCTTACCGTTTTAGCCTTAAGTCATAGAAATCCGTTCAACTTCTTAAACGACGCAGCTTTGCTGAAATTGCTCGATTACCTGCCACAACTGAACTTGCACGACACTTTAATTGCATCCGTATCTCTGCGTATAGCTTCCGAAAGATTTACGAACCGACGACCAAGTTTAGAGCAATTTTTACGCTACTACGTGAGTAATTCGCACCTCTACGAAAAGTCGAGCTTTATTGACGATTCTTGAAACAAAATATTTTACCATCGCAGGTTCATTTCAACGCGGCAGCGAACGCGAACACGTGCAATAATCTCCTATGCGATTCTATGATCACACCGGAGAAACTGAATTCTGTACTTTTCTCCTACGTACTTACCAAAGGAATTAAAACTTCGGAAATATTCGCTGAAATTTGCAACAGGTATCGTGGATCGTGGCTGCTTGCGAGAATAGGCGTTTACTCTCGGATGAAATATGCGAAGCGATATAATTATTTAATTCGATTTCTACAGATTTGAGCGAGTCAACATCGATCAACTTCATTCAAAAATTATTCGCGATAGTGTTTTAAATTTTTACATGTGCGAACATTTGATACCCCAGTATACCGACACTATAGTGGAATACTGTATAAAAGAGAAAAACGCAATGTTTGGGAATACCGTCGCGAACTTGCTAAATTACTGTTTTTCATTCGGATACGTTCCTAAGAAACTGGATGAATTCTTAACTATATCAACTTCGTTAATTGACAGGTGAAATTTCATATCCGCTTTGGCACGGCCCATTTCATTGCAACAAATTATTAACCATTTGTAAAATTATTTACGTCGTTTTTTTTTTTTTTTCTTTTTTTTTAGAGACAAAGAATTCATTTCTAAATCTGTATACCTTCAATCTGCTTTGGCTTTATCGTTTTTTCGAGAGTTACCGAGCTCGTGGACCGATTACATTTTTAATCTTAAATTTTTGGAACAACTGGACCAGCACTTGAATCGATTGACTTTCGTGAGTACACATATTTATTATTGAAATCAGAAGCGGGTACGTTTAGGTAATTCGATAAAACTTATACCTCGCTTTTGAACTATTTCGTAGAAAAATAACAATAATTTGAGAAGGAAATTAATGGAATTGAATCGCGTAGTTTGTATGGACTATCCTCATCGTCAGATTCCGTGGTTTCACGAAAAATACTGTCAAGAATTAATCGCATTGGGTACCTATTAAATTTGTCTCTTTTATTTTGGTGGAAAATTAATTCTAAGCGAATAATGCGGAATGATTTTTTTTGTCCTAGAACGTCAGAAACCTAATGAATTTTTGACAAGTGTACTAAACGTGGTAAGATCTTTGATAAAAACAGACAAGGCTGTCGATACCAATTACACAACTCCTTATGGCCACTCAATAGGTAAACAAACTTCCACTTATTTACTCATTTATTTTTCATGTTTTATCGTTTTACGATTCATTTTTCGTTCTCTGTAGATTTGGTATTGCATTTGAATAAAGATGACGAATCGTCAAATACGAATCAATGTGATCCTGCCAAACAAAGAAAGTACGCTAATTTCGTTTTTTTCATTTATGCCTCTTGTCTAGCTACCTATTCTTAGTTGTAGTATCGTGCTTTCAATTAGAACATTAAATTGTTGTCATTGCCGCAGGATTGCTGTAATTTTGAAATCGAATTCGCCGTCCACGTATTACAAAGGAAAAGGAAAATTGGAGTTGTTTTCACGTCAACTAGAAATGTTGAATTTTGAAGTTATATCGTTAAGTAAACAAGAATGGAATTCAATGTATGTATCGAGTTTGGAAGAAAAAACAAATTTTCTTCGTAAACTGATTTGGCCAAAGTAAATTGTTATCTCGATTTTATTTTTATCTCTTTATTATCGTTCATGATATCAATAATTTTGGTATTACTGTTCAATACAAATATTTTTATACAGTGGGGTAATTTATTCTTTGAGGTTGACATCCAAAGTGAGCTAAAGTACCTAGCAGTTCCAAGTCGAAAAATAGGTTCAAATTTGCTCAATGGTAGCACCTTACATGCTCACAATACTGCAAGTTTTGCAAGGGATGTTCACTACTGGGTCATTCTAAAAAATTTTCATCTCTTCTCTACGAGTAAAAATTTCAAAAAGTAAATGCGAATTAAAAAAAAAAAATCCTCGTGTCGTTGTATCACTGTCAAGGTAAGGTAGCTAGCTTAGAGCCTAACAAAATGCACCAGTGTCGTCGGTGGTAACACTATGTTATCCGAATGCTGCATTTTATTACTGAAAAATTTCAAAAAGAAATGCGCTCACACTTACGACATTCCGTGAATGTAGTTTGTTCTTGAACGTAATCTGAAAAAATGATTAGGTCATTAGGCGTTAACGAGACTAATGCAAATATTTTTCGACGCGTATCATATTCGTTATTCGTTATTTACTTTCCCATAATTTTAATCTAAATTTTAGGCATTGATAAAGAATATTTTACTGCCTTTCATTGTCACACAGCATTGGACGAATTTCAGGGATATACATAGAGATGCCACGCCGATTCGTTGGTATTTCTTTTCAAATCACTGTGCGTACATAAAATCTCGGCTACCTTCAAATTAATTATGAACTTTCATCTACCTACTTATTGCGCACAAATATTTTTCGTGATGAGTCAGGTCAGTATCGAAAGCGAAATCATCGCTTATTATCAAGGCGTGTTGCTTGTACAACTCAATAACTTCTACTGGAAACTCGAAAAAATGAAATGTGAATAGGTAAGACGCTGAAGTACCGAAGTCATACTGCTTTTACTTTGCATTTGCTAGTTACATCAAAGTATACTCGTACGTTCCCAAACACTACTGACTTAAGCTGTGAAGTTGGCAAAATGTAGGTAGGTACCTAGGTATAATGTGGATTAATACTTCCTTATGTACTTCAGGCTTAAGGCTTAGTACACGGACTGTGAGATGAATACGAGCGTTAAAAAATAATTAGTTCGCGACAATCAGCTTTCAAACAGAAAAAGTTAACGAGGTGAAATGAAAGAAAATTGAATGTATTGTAGGGCATTTTGATGCCACGATCACCACCGGTAACTAGGTATCCACCTGCGTAGCTTGGTGAACGGAATGTATGTACCTAGCTACCTACCTACCTACATGTGTACCTATTCATAAGTGAATGCAACCAGTTTCGTTTTTATTTCTTGTTTTGTTTGGGAAAGTGTCCTCAGAAGAAAATAAGCGCAATCATTACCGGTATGTACAGCTTATTTACTTAAGTACATGTGTATTGTGTACGTACGTGTACGTACCATCGCGATAACCATACAAAGAAAGAGATGTTAGCAATCGTGCGATTCGTAAATGAAAGATGAAAAATGATTACATAGGTACATACTTATCGCAGATAAGATGAATTCGCAAACCTTCTAAACTTGACTGATGTTTCAAGGAGGAAAACATTATGCATAATAGGTTATAGATACGTACATTAATGACGTCTTTGGTTTTTTGCAGGGCTGAAAAAACAAAATACCTACTTATAATAATTATTCAATTTTTATACCTACTTAATAGTTCATTTCGCTTTCGCATTAACATTACCTATACCTGTAGATATAGGTACAAATACACTACACAGGTAATAGGTTATGTACTTATATGTAAGTTGATTTGTGCTGAACTGAAACGTGAAGATTACAGGAAGCGCGAATGGAAATTTGGTTTCTAATGCGATAGACGTACATACATACGTACATACAACAACTGATATCGAGTGACCTACGCTACGCATTCTTTTACGTATGTGGATACTTGATTATTTTTATAATATTCGTTATTCGATTTACGTAAATTAGCGGCATGCGGCACAGCTTTATCGAGGTTTGGAAGTTTCAACTTTTTCTCCTATTCAATTCTTAGCGTACAGCGAATTGATGTAAACAGTGTAAGGTATACCTTACCTATACGACCATAACATAGGTAATTCAACATTAATGTAGATCTAGATATACTGTAATATAGTACATGCTGAGACTTTTCAACATCGGTGGCTCAGGCTCAGTGCACAGTGCGCACACCAAAGATCATGCTGAATGAAAATAATCATGAAAAATGAGATCTTTGTGAGATCATGACTTCATGAGTTCATGAGATGCGCAAAAGTTACTTAATAGACAACGCCGTAGTATTTTGATTCTATTGGCATTTGGCTGTTATGATGACAAGCATCTTGCATGCCATTGCATGCACCCGCGTGCACACATGGCATTACATACATACATATATGTTACAAGTTAAGTGTTAAGCTATGCAGTCAATAGTCATACATACTAGAATACGAAGCATGCACAATAATGCAATTTGCAACTATAAGAACAAGTCAAACGAGTGCAAAAAGCACTCTCCGTGTGTGAACTGAATCAAATTGAATGATTGATTGATAAATAGGTAACAAAAGGCTGAAATGGCTGACGGTGATGACTGATGGGGAATACAGCCTACAGGCAGGGAATACGTACCGCAAACGCTGTGAACCGCAAGCAAGACAGTATAGATTTCTGATAAGAGTATAACGTACGGAAAGATGATAAGCGCAGATGATATGAAACGATAGGTACGTTCTTCGTAAGTAACTATAGTTATCAGTTCTATATAAGTAGTTTAGTTAAAGTAAAGTAAAGTAAATAATGGATTTTATCTCCTTCGATAATTTTTGCGTTTTTTAAACAGACTCAAAATGAAATAGGTAATGCAAGGAGGGGATTCTCGTTGCGATTGCATTTTCATTTCATCGTGAACGGTACGTTTCTGCGTTTGCTTTTGTTACTTTCGTCGGAATCTCGTCCGTTGCGCGGACCACAGGCCGTTCGCTGTTCAGTTTCAGTGTAGCAGTCGTGTTCACTCGGTCATTATTTCACTTCAGTAGGCCGATCGCTGATCGGGATTTTTGTTGTGATTGGTGATTACAAAAATACGATTATACAGAAATTGATTTACACACATATAATCGCGCGTCTCAAGACTCGAGTTTGTTTCATTTTCTTTCAAACTTATTGGAAAATCGTAGCCGTTGATTTGCTAAAATTGTAAAAGTTGTCCCTCGTCGTGTATGAAGTAAAAACATCATGGAATCTGTGAACATTTCGTTGGCTGGATGCGGATTTCTCGGTATTTATCACATCGGCGTGGCTTCTTGCATAAAAGAATACGCACCCCATTTATTTATGAATAAGGTATCCGGTGCGTCCATCGGCGCATTAGCTGGAGCATGTTTGCTAACGGATGTTTCGTTAGGTAAGCGTGTTTATCTCATTGGTTTCAGGGCATGGCATAGCTTAACTGAATCTCGTTTAAACGGATTTTACTAATCTTTCGAGTGATGAACAGGTGTTTTCACCAGCGAAATGCTGCACGTCATTTACGAAATCCGCCGTAGACCGCTGGGACCGTTCAATCCTTTAATTAACGTTCAGTCCATGTTGCGTAACATTTTGATAAATGTAAGTTGGTCCGCATCGGTTTAACTGATTTCACATCTATTCTACATCTTAAAGTTACAAAATCATACTAACGAGAGTATTTCATCTGTTTTGTATGCAGCAATTACCAAACGACGCTTACAAGACGGTTAGCGGACGATTATTCATATCGATGACTCGAGTAAAGGACGGCAGTAATTATATAGTGTCTGAATTCGAATCAAATTCTCATCTGATGGAGGTAACTTTTCATTAGATATTATTGCTATTTTATAAAGTGGATTTTCGTTGTGCGTTAGTGGCGTAAGGCATGCATCAAATTCATACTCGTGTATAATTGGCAAAGCAATACACAGGTAGAAATGAATACGCAACCGGAAGACAGTGGAAAGGTAAATGTGAGTAAATACAAAGTCGGATCGGTAAACGACGTTATTAGTTGAATCATTGATAAACACGTCGACCGTGTTGGCTTTAATAATAAACAAACTCTTACGATGTTACAATAATTCAAACCTTTCCACATTTATAAAAACAACACGCTATGCTGTACATTACGCTACCTAGAAGTTTATTGCATACTGAGAAATTAGAAATGCGAAAATCACGGTAGAAACGTAATCAGGTACTCGTACTACTACTACTACTACTATTATAACATGCAAGACAAACTCGTCATTGACGTTCATCGTCAATTACACGAATACGATATATGTAATTCTATAGTCGTAAACGTTAAACAGATTGTAATACCGCGTGGAATGCTTTATCATCGAGTATTGTGACGATGTACGAAGACCATAATTATACGTACGCGAATTCTAGTAATTTACCTACCTTATCGTCGCACATCCTAGCTTTATTGTTTTCAACTTTTTATTATTATCGTAAAAGATATCGTAGCTTTGTCTGTGTGCGAGTACGCTTATATGTAATCTGAAACATTTTTTTTTTTTTTTTTTTTTTTTTTTTTTGAGTATTTTTTAAGGGGGCCTTTTTGACTTTTTTTTTTGG
>FIZV01015247.1:0-11407 GCA_900050545.1 Trionymus perrisii | reverse complement strand
TCTGCACTTTTTCGATTTTCAGCACCAATTTCTAAATTGGAGGACCTTTTCAGCACTTTCATTACCTGTTCGACACCTTGAAAAAAAAAAGTTTGGACTTTTACCAAAAATCGTAGAAAATTTTCAAACACTAAAATCAGATATAATATTTTAAAAACTTATCAAAATTTCAAATTCTCAAAGTTCAAATTTTTGAAAAATTTTCCAAATTTTCAAGATTATACTCGTATAAGTTTAAAAAATACCAAATTTTAAAAATTGATTCAACTAAAAAAACTCGTTAAATTTTTTTATAAACTATCACTTTTGAAATTCAACAAAATTTTTAAAATAGATACCTAACTTGAAAAATGGAACCAATTTGTGAAAATTTAATAAAATTCAATTTTTATTAAAAAATGAAATTTTCAAAATTCTGAGCTATTATCAAATTTGAAAGATAAGTTATACCAAAATTTACAAATTTACCTCGAACAGTGTTTTTGAAACATGATTGAATTTTAAAAATTTATTAATTTTCAAAAATTGACAATAAATCAAAGATTGCAATATTTTGAATTTTTACCATTTGAAAATTTTCTAAAATGTTTAAAGATTTATTGCATTAAGGTATAATGTTTCAATTATTGATGATTTATTCAATTTAAAAACAACCAAAATATCAAATGTTCATCAAAGTTTGGAAGCTTTCACCAAATTTTTTAAATCTATCAAATTTTACAAAATGAAGTTTATTTTTTTTTTTCAATTTGTCTGAATTCCTAAAAATTGATTCAACTTTAAAAAGTTGAAAAAATTCGAAATCATCATATTTTGGATTTTCTTTCAGTTTTAAAAATATAGATACCTACCGAACTTCAATATTTGTTATTATTTTTCATAAAATCTAAATAATTTTTCAAAATTTTGATTTACCAAATTTTGGAAATTTTCTGAATTTAAAAGATTTTCTGGGTTAAAAAATAATGCCAAATTTTCGAAATTTAATAAATTTGAAAACCACTACCAAATATCAAATTTTTATCCAATTTTTAAAATCTTCCAAACCATAAGTTTTATTGAATTTTTTTTAAAACATTATCAAGCTTTAGAAATCTACCATAAAATCGATTCAACTTCTAAAACTTCAAAATGATCACAGTTTGAAATTTCACCAAATATTAAAGATTATAATTTTTTTCCAAGTAAAATTGAATTTTTTCGAAATGATTCTTTTTTTTAAATTTTATTTTACGTAAATTGAATTAACGAAATTTTGAAATATTTATAGGAACATTAAAATCAAGAACTATTTTATTTGATTTTTGATTCATGCTAAAAAGAAATTTATTGATTTTCTCAAAAAATTGATTTAGGTATTATGATTCTAAAAAAAAGTCCACACAAAAATTGCATTTTTTCAAGTTTTTTTTTTTTCAATGGTAAAAGAAGTTTAAAAAGAGGAAGAAGAAGAAGAAAGAAAAAAGTTTTCAAAGAAAACAATTCAATTCATTTTTTTTTTGAAGCCGGTATCCAATTTTTCAAAAAAAAAATTATAACCAAGAAATTATTTTTTGAAATTTTTGCTTTAAAAAAATCACTACCTTTCTTTAAAAATAAGTATGTAGATTTGTTCTGATTTCAAAAAATGTACAGCAAAAATTGAATTTTACGAAGTGAATGCTTTTTATTCATTTTTTAATTTTTTCAAAAGAAAATCAAAGATAATTTTATCTGAAATTTGTACTAACCTAACCAAGTTTAAAAATGAACTTATTGATTTTTTTCAAAAATAAATAAAATCTTGATACGAAAAACAATTCAACATTCAATAAAAAAATTTAAAAAATCATTGCTATTTTTTTTTGTTAATATAATTAATTCAATTCTTCCAAAATAAATTCTAAACAATTTTTAACGAATTTTTAAACAACATTTTTCATTTTTTCTTTGAATTAAAACCGCGAGAATTTGTTTGCAATCCACTAAGATCTATTAAAATTCATTTAATTTTTTTTTAAATACTATAGGCCTAGATTTTTTTTCAATTAGATACGTATCTATTAATTAATTTTTTTAAATACCTATTAAAATAAAACTTCTTCCATTTTCTCACTCAGGATAAATTTCAAGAAAAATAAATTTTCAATTTTTTTGTTTTTGAATCATTAATCAAATTTAAAAAAAAATTCTAATCAATATCTTCGTCAAATCTTTACCAAAATTTTTATTTTTCTGTTTCAATGTTTTTTTTTGTTTTTGTTTTTTTTTTTGAGAAAAATACGAGAAGAAAAATTGGATAAAAATGTAATTTATCTAAAAAAGAAAATCCGAAAAAAATATCAAACGAAATTAGCATCTAGAAAATTTCAAAAAAACTATTATTCCAAGCTGAAAAAAAAAAAAATTGAGAACTTTCCCCAGATTTTCTCTACGAAACACATGATCTCGTACAACACGATCGAGTCAACTTTCACACCACCATCGTCGATACGAAGACAATTTTCCAGCTAAATTCGACCGCACGCTAAGTACCTCTGGAACCACATGCACACATCACATCACATTTTGAAGGAATGAGGGGAGGAGGGGGTTTAACTCGAGAATATAAAACTTGACGAGAATGGCGAAAGGCTATATAGGATAGGACTTTGAAAACGACTCTCTGCGAAACGATATTAAAACGTCGGAAAAAGAATTCTCGCCTGAATCGTCGTCCGTCGTCCATCGCCCATCGTCCAGCAACTGGCTATATGTGTAAGGCAGGAGAGCAACTCGAAGGGTAGGTACACGACTTTAGTACGTCTACGTATATAGGAGTATAGGCTATATGGTGTAAAAATTGTAACACTAACGACGGCATTTAGAAAGTTTATTTTGCGGATTAAATACGAAGAAACTAGTAACAATAAAGAGAATACCGCGCGATAATATTTTGCGGTCGCAACGGCTCTTTTGTCCATTAATACGGCCAGTTTGTTATACGGGTGGCGTAATAACAACAGTTCTTAGCGTTGTTATCGAAACTCATAAATTGCGGATGTAATCTTGAGTTATCGCACGTTCGTTGCAGGCGATATACGTATATATACTACAAACACATAGCCCAGGGCGAGGAGAAGCAGAAAGAGAGCAAAAGAGCAAAAGGACGCCCCAAGTCACACATTACATGTGACGGAATTCGCGGTGGAAAGGCGCGAGTGCCAGCTCCCCAAGTCCGACTTTTGTCCACTGCCACTGTGCATCGAGAAAATACACAGGGACGACGAGAGAGCGAGAAAAAGAGAAGCTGCACCTTCTCGGTTTGTACAATAATGTAAACGTATACAAAGTACAGTACACCTTCTTCATCGTCGTCGTCTTCTATGTATACGTACGAACAACCAGTCTACCCCATTAATTTAAAAAGCTACGTTAGCTGTAGCGATCTTGATTAAATTATAAGTTACGATTGTATCCTTCTACCGTGTATATCGTACTATTCTGGCATGCCATTTTATGTACGACCAAATGGCCAACTCGACCAAAGCTTTCCGAATACAGCGAATAATTTCCTACTTTACATTCTCCTTTTGGAAGAGCTTTTTTCCACCGCACACGAGATCGAACCAGAAACGTTATTTTTTCTCCCTCGGTTTTCCAGCTTCTCGCATCTAATCTACCTACAAACACGATGGAAACAATGCTCCTCAAAATGACCTTAATTTCCCACCAAGTTGCATTTCATTCACTCCATCTTATATACCAAAGGCAAGAGATACTCGTACATCTTTCGACGGGAAGTGGAAATTCTTCGCCATCATTTCTTTTTCATTTTCCTGTTGCGGCCTTTATTTCAGCTTGTTCTCGGCGTGTTCTGTTCTTGTATATAGCGAGTCGCAAAGTACGAAGGAGAGAAAAAAAATCGCGTTCGTTTTTCATCTGCCGACAGAGAAGCGAACTTTTTACGCAGGCAGTTTATTTTGAACCAGCGTCGAGTTCGGGTACACGAGGGTAAATCGACGTCGACTAATATTCTCATCTCGGTGTACTCCACCGAGATAATAATTTGTTGTTAATGTTGTAGCGTAACGCGGCCCAGATAAAGGGGGAGAAAAAAACACACCGAGTATGATGACACCACGACATGTAAAAAAAAAATGAACGGCAGAGAAGAGAAGAGAAGAGAAAAATACTTGTCGTCGTTTTGACGCTAATGATGTAAACATTAAGCAACTAACAAACACCCTATTACTCGTCATTTGTCATTCATTTTTCACTTTTCATCCTTTAACCTTTATACATACCTAAGACTCTTTTATCGGGGTAAAGTGAGCTATTTTCGACGCCAGGATAGAAGAAAGACGATGAATGCGAAATTTTGAGGTAAAAAAATTAACTCGATTGAGATTTTTTTCCGATAAGTACATACAAACGTTTGATGAGGTTTCTATTTCATTAAAACACATTTTTTCCAGAAAAAAAAAAAAAACACTTTTGTAGAATTTTATGCTATATTCTCAAAAGTTCATCCAAGTTCATGGAATATTTATCCCCCCAGCCCAACATAAATGAGCAATTAATATCAATGGAAAATCCATCGGAAGTGATCATTTTCAAATTCGTAAATAAGAAAAAAATTGTACAAAAAAATTGGTAACAAAAATTATGCCTAAATAAGGAAGAGCTAATTAGAGCGGTGGAGAGGGGGGGGATTGTAATGTTCCTAATTTAAGAACCCAATCGAAAATTACTAACAATTTGGGGAGGGGGGATAAAAAAAATTAAAGTGATTAAAAATTACAAAAAATTCAAAATTTCGAAAAATTTAAAAATAATAATAAATAAAGACCAAGAAATTGAAATCAATAAAATTATAGAAGTCAAAAAAAATAATAATTGAAAAAATCTAAAATTTAAAAAAATTATAAAAGAACTACAATAAATTGTAAAAAAAATAAAAACCTGTAAAAAAAGGAACACCTACAAAAAAGTTATTGAAAATTAGGAAAAATAAAAAAATTAATTCAAGAATAAAAATTGAAAAAAAAATACATACGAATTGAGACCTTTTTTGAAGTCGGTCACAAAATTAAGAAATTCAAAAATTAAAGTAAAATAAAAATGACTAAAAATTTGCAAAAAAAAAAACGAAAAATGAAAGAAGATAAATTATGAACATTAAAAACTGAAAAATTAGTAATAAATCGAGTCCAAAAAATTATAAACGGAAAAACCAAAAATGAGGAACAAATAAAAAAAAAATAGAAAATTTTAATGAAATGAAAATGGCGAAAAACTTGCAAAAAATATATACTGAATAAACATTAAAATCTCCAATATTTTGGAGGAAAAAAAAACTAAAATGTCTCACTTTTTGGCATAAAAAATTACTCAATTATTTTCTACAAAAAAAAAAATTAAAAATTTTCTCAGAATAAAAAAATCTCAATTTTTATGGAGTAGCGTTAAAAAAATTTTTGGACAAAAACATGCGAGAAAAAAAATCCTCAAATTTTCTAAAGTAAAAGTTTTTCAATTTTTTGAGGTAAAGATGTGTTTGGAGAAAAAACACCTGTAATTTTTTTCGGAAAAGAAATCCTGAAGAAAAAATTTTTCAATTCTTTGAACAAAATTCCTCAAATCTACAACAATGAAAACATTTCTTGCAGGAGAAAAATTCTATTCTTCTAAAAGAAAAAATATTACTTAAATTTTTGAGAAAAACTCAAAAATTTTTTGATTCCTATCGATATTTTTCAATTTTTTTGGAATAACTTTTTTCTGAATTCCTTTGAAATAATCATTTAAAATTTTTTTGAAATTGTTTTTTTTTTTCAGTTATATCTTTGATTAAAAAAAATCGTTGAATTTGCCGAAAAAACAATCTGAACTTTAATTGGAGTAAAAACATTTTTCAAAATTTTTCAATTTTTTGGTATAAGTAATTTTTTTTTTTTTGTTGTTTTCCTCGATTAAAAAAATTGATAAATTTTCTGGAAAATAAATGTCCTGCAATAAGGTTTGGGTGTTGGTGACCAAAAAATCGGTTTTCATTTTTTTTTCCGGATTTGTATGTAAAAATATTTGAAAATTTCAAAAATCGCAATCCCAGCCCACCTTGCACCCCCCACCCCCCAAATTTACAGCAGTTTAAAATTGACTACTTCAATTTTTTCAGAAATTGAAATTGTGGTAATTTTTTAATTTTGAAAAACTTCAAACGTGTTTTTCTCAAAAAAGTGTTTTTGGTCACTAACACCCAAACCTTATTCCAGGACAAACTTTAATCTCATTTTTTGGAGAAAAAAATCTTTCAATTTTTGGAATCAACAAAATTTCTTGATATTAATTGAGAACCTTCTCATGTTTTTTCGAAGTCGGTTTAAAAAATCAAGAAATTCAAAAATCGAAAATTAAAATAAAACAGGGCCGAATAAAAATTTTCAAAAAAAAAAACGAAATATGAAAGAAAATGAATTATGAACACTAAAAGAATCAATAAAAACAAAAAAATTAGTAAAAAAATCGAGTCACAAAATTACAATCGGGAAAACGAAAAATTAGGAACAAATAAAAATTTTCGAAAAATAGAAAATTTTAATGAAATAAAAATGGCGAAAATTTTCCAAAAAAGAAATATTGTATCAACAACAAAATCGCCAATATCTTATAGAAAAAAAAAACAACTAAAATGTCTCACTTTTTGGTATAAAAAATTTCTGATAACGAAAAAATCTTAATTTTTATGTAGCAATGTTAAATTTTTTTTTGGAAAAGGCGAAAAAAATTCTCAAATTTTCTAAAGCAGAAATTTTTCATTTTTTTTTTTTTGACGCCTTTACGTGGTAACTATTATGAAGTAAAGCCATGTTTCAAGTATTTAGAGAAAAAACACCGTGTAATTTTTTTCGGAAAAGAAATCCTGAAGAAAAAAAATTTTCAATTCATTGAAAAAGAAAATTCCTAAAAAAATCTCATTTTTTAGAGAAGAAAAATGTTTCTTAGATTTTTAGGAAAACAAAACTTTTGAAGTACCTAACTAACTTTCGATATTTTTCAATCTTTTTGGAATATTTTTTTTTTTTGAATTCCTTTGAAATAATCTTTTTTAATTTTTAGAAATTGTTTTTTTTTTTTCAGTTTTCCTTGAATAAAAGAAAAAAATCTTCGTGTATGCAGAAAAAACAATCTCGACTTTAATTGGAGCAAAATATTTTTCAAATTTTCTCAGTTTTTTGGAATCTTTTTTTTTTTTTGGTTTTCCTTGATTTAAAAAAAAATGATTAAATTTTCTAGATGTTAAAAACTTTAATCTCATTTTTTGTGGAGAAAAAATCTTTCAATTTTTGGAATCAACAAAATGATATTTGGACAGATTTTTTTCAATTCTTAAAAAATCTCTGTTTTTTTTCCAAATTTCTTTGATGAAAAAACAGACATAATTCACATATTAAAAAGACGAATAAGAATTAATATGTTCAAATTCGGTTAAACTACTAATCTTGGAAAATAAAATTATATCTAAAATTGAAATAAACTAAAAACTACCAAAAATTGCCAAAAATTACAAGTTTGGAAAAAAAATATTTTGTAGGGGGGTAGGTGTTTTTAAAAATTCAAGAAAACTGATAAATAAGTGAAGTTTACTACTAAACATGGCAAAAAATAAAAATTCAGGAAAAAAATAGAAAAACTGATTGTAAATACGAAAAAAATGATTGAAACAATGAAAAATGGAAAAAAAATCATTATTTTTTACTGAAAAAAAGAATTGAAAGTTGAAATAGTTGAACAAAAGTTGGAAAAAATGAAAATTAAAAAGAACAGAAAAAAAATTAAATCGAAAAACGTCCCAATTGAATCAAAAATTGCCAATAGTTGAAGAATAAAATTTTTTGATAAAATATAAAATTTTCAGAAAAGTACCATCGGCTTGAAAGAAAATTCGAGTTTAAAAGAACCCCTTACCCCTTTCCCCAAAAAAAAGGTTAAATACTTTTCCCACGTATAAATTCAATTTTATTACTTTTTTCTATAGATAGGTACCACTTATTTCTTCTAGCATCTTCCTCATAGCGCTACCTCCAGTTCGAACCCATAAGGAAGACCAACTAACGACCCATGTGAAAAATGAACGACAAACATAGTGGCCACGGCACTCGATACACCCACACATCCAACTTGTAAGCTCATATAAATACGTACAAAGTTGCGAAGCCATATCCGCATTCACTCGCATCTCGAATCTCGATACACCGAAGAGAAAATAAACCAATCACACGAATTGGCCGGGTCGATTTGCTAAATAAATGTACGCTGCGCCGATAGCGTGTTCTTAATAATAATAATAAAAATAAACCACAGCATAGTCCCGCAATAAACAGCACCGGTGGCGGTGCCGATGTTGCTTGCGTTCTTTCAATTGGTTAAAATTCCAGTTCAGCTTTTGCGTTTCGAACGAATGGAACGGCGCTACAGATGAAATTTATTAAGGCTTTTCTTTCATTTCGAATTCGATATTCGCATCTCCGCGTTATTATACTCGTTCGATACATAGATACAGATAGATAGATATTTCGCCGAGTCAACCATCGCATCGTCGACGACGAAAAAGTTTATTAAAGGATTTATCAATCGTGGAAAGCTGAAGTCGGCGGTGAGAGCGAGACGACCGTACAGATATCGCGCCAGTCAGTACGTGTAGTTGTACGTATATATATGACGAATAAGAGACATTAGAAGTCGTAATAAAACCGTTTTAGAAAAGCGAAGCGGACCCGACGATACGAATTATTTCGTTTGACGATGTAATTTCGCCCGCTTTCTGCACGATGACAAAGCGCTCGTTTTTTGATTAGTTTGGCCAGCGAAGTAGCTTTATTTAGCTGAAGGGTGTTTGTCAACTGAATCAAATTTTTACCGACGCTCAAAGAGAAAACGTAAAGAAAATAAATTGGATTGAACCGTAGCAAGATTGCTGTTGAAAAATAGACCGATGTTCGCTGCTCGACCATCTATAGCAGCGAATGTTTGCGACTCGATTGACCAAATTATCTTATAGAACTGACGTAGTAGCCGGAATGCAGGTATTCGAATTCATTCGCAGGTAAAACTTCGACAGAAAATTATTTTAAAATATTTTCTCGATCGTTTGCAATATTCTGTAACATATTTAATTCGTTTATAAACATCAAATATAAACTATTTCGAAGCAAGTACGTTCATTTCTAGTCAATTTAATAATTTTAATTCGAAATATTACACGAACGGCCGGAATGAGAGAACAAAAATCAATCAAACTGGAAACACTCCCTTCTACGAAACAATCCACAGATCTCTCGGTCTTCGCATCTGTACATATGCATCCAAGTTGAAATTGAAACGACATTTTGGAAATCCAACTCGCACCCAGAACACTGGCACACAATTCCACACCCCACTCATGCCACGTGAACGCATTTTAAAACGCGAAATGCTCGGATCACGAGCTACGGATTAGGTTTTTCCGGCATGTAACTTCGTGCTCGGTGGCAGTTAAACGTTATACGAGGCAACATCTACAAAAACAAGCAAATAGTATAAGAATCAAACCACGATGCGATGCCAGAACCACCATCCTCCGACGCGATTCTTTCCAGTCGTTAAAACCATTTCGTACAAATTAAGAGCTTTCTCATCGTGTGACAGGCGAAGACTGGGAATAGCGGGGTACGCCAAATAGTAATTGTTACCGAGAAGATGATAAAGCCAATGCGAATGTAAGGAGACTGTGCGCGATTAAGGGAGGCGCGACGAACGTTTCAGACACGACGACGAATGTTAAAAAAGATTAACTTTAGCAAAGAAAGCAGCGTAAAGAGAGCGAAAGATTTAGTGCGTCTCTGTACGCGAAAAATACTACGATGTAAAGCTACCACGACGATGAACAGAAGCGGATAGATGATATTAAGAAAACTCTCTAAAAAGGGATGAAGATGAAAGGGCGGGTGTGACGGCGAAATACCATGTAAAATACAACGAACGAGTAATGAAGCTAAAACCTTGTAAGATGTCTTTTATGGTTGGCAAAAAAGGCGCATTTGATACTAAATTACCTCGGGACAGGCTCAACCGTATAAACCAAGCCAAGGAGCTGATCACTTTAGTATACCGACGAGTGTAAGTCGCAAAATTATACGAAATTCGTCGACATGAATGCACCCGCAAATAAAGAAAATTCTTAACGAAGTCGTTGCTAGATTCCCAACGTGAATGAAAACCGGTGCCGATTGAAGCGATTTCTAGAAAAAGAAAAGTAACTATTTTTCAAATTTCACGAACGATTCGAAACGATAAATTAAAAATTCATACCTTCGCATACGTTACCGAAAACTTCGTCGACCGGAAATAACCTTATAACGTCAAGAAATAACTAGATTGCGCAAAACGCCGACGTAAAAGAATAATTTTGAATACGCGATACTACCAAAGATATCAAATCGAATTCGTAGAAACGTAACTATTTCTAAAACAGTAAATCGTTCGATTAATAATTATATTTGAAAATGTATAAAAGAGATCACACAAAGATTAAGGACACCTCGTGAATAGTATCCGATCATTCCTGAACGTAGGAAATAATCATACACCACAATTACAAAATGATATTACTCAGAATATTACGATCACTTACTCGAGTACTGATACCGAGTTGATCGTTTACGTTCACTACAATAATTATAATTAAACAAAACGTTGTTAATTAAATTCACTTACGAACTGGAATATTCTAGCTAAATCGATACAGGTGCCTTGAATTCTCATTTATTTTCTCCGGATTCCAACGAAAAATTGTAAGCGGTAGTGGAATGATTACTATTATTTGACTAATGTTATAGAGCCCTACTAATGTCAACGAAGAACGAACAAAGTAACGAACGAAGTTCAATAACGAAACAATGATGGTCAAATATAGTTCTTGTAAAAAGTTCCGCTTCGAAATTTAATTAATTACGTATACCGATGATTATTTATTTCATTTTATAAAAATAATTACGCGAAGAAATTAATTTAAAAGAAGAAACAACTTGAACGACGCCATTAACAACGCGTAACTAAATCGGTCACAGACAAAATTAGACAGAAGCAACAGTTTATTTTTCAGTGTTGCCAACTCATTTTTTTTTGCAATTTTGTAGAAAATGTAAGCGTTTACCGTTATTACCGATTGTTATTACGCGGATTACGCAGTTTTTTAGTTTTTACTCATTTTTAGGGCTTTTGCCTCTAGGCAAAGCCCTATTGCATCCACTTTTTCAGTTTTTCTTCTTCGTCTTCTTCTTTTTCGTGTTTGCAATTGAAGAATGAACAATGAAGACTTCATTACAGAAACAGCCCTTTGAGCCCTTGTCAAAAACGAAAATAAAAAACCAAGCTCGACAGAAACCACTGGACTTCCCTAGTGCAT
>FIZV01015212.1:0-12284 GCA_900050545.1 Trionymus perrisii | reverse complement strand
AAATTTTCAGCCCAATTCAAAAAAAAAAAAAAAAAAAAATGAAAAATCATAAAAAATTTGTACAAACAAAATTTTTAGGTAACAACTTCATTTGAAAAGTATCGCATTCTTAAATCATCGAACCAATATAATTCTCATCGATCAGTTCACTCCCTTCCCTCCCTCCTCTAAATACTTTTAAAAATTTTCAACCTGAACTCAAGAAAATATAGGAAAATTATGAAAAAAATAAAACGGAAAAAATAGTAAACGTTTCAAACCTTGGTACAAAAATTAAAAAAATGAATTGAAAAATTTTCAATGCATCTGAAAATTCTCAACAATAATCGTAGAACTTTTATAAGTACTCAAAAAGTTCTAGAACCCTCCTACCAATCTAGTTCTAAACCAAACAAAAAAATACCCAAAACAATTTTTCAACCTCGATTTAAAAAGAAATAGGCCATTCGTGCCCATAAAATAACTTCCTTCGAGAAGAAATTACCAAAAAAATGGATCAATGAATATGATAGGAAATTCAACCCTATATATGAAGAAATTGAATCAAAAAATTTCTCACATCTGCATTTTAAAATTTTTACAGGAAATTCTGAAATACCAAACCAATAAAACTATTCTCATCGACCAGTCTCCTAAAAATTTCAAACCTTGTCTCACAAAAAAATTTTAAAAAATGAAAATTTTTTTATAGGTGCCTCTGAAAATTAGGAAAAAATCTATAAGATGAGTACTCAAAAAATTAGAGACCATTCATCAATTCTGAACCAAAAAAACCTTTAAAATCTTAGATCTTGTTTCGAAAAAAAAACACTCTTGAATTGATAAATTTTCAACAGCTGTATAAGAAAATTTTAATAAAAAGTTCTACAACCTAAGTAATCAAAAAATTTTAGAAATGATTTTCATCAACTCATTTGGACCCCACTTACCTACATGAAAAAGCTCAAAAATTCCGTAAAAAATGAATAAAAATTAGAATCCAAAAATTGCAGACCCTTCGACCACTACTCTCATCGGCCAGCAGTTCTGAACCAAAAAAAAATCCTAAAAATTTCAAACATTGTCTCAAAAAAAAAAAAAAAAAAAAAAAAATTGAATCGAAAAATTTCCAACACTGCGCATCTGAAAATTTTCACAAATGATTTTAAAACCTTCGTATCAATATTTTCATCGACCAACAACTAAGTAAACAAGAAAATAGTCTTCCACACCCCCCTCCCCCCCAAAAAAGAAAAAAAATTGAATCGACTCCAATATCTGCACTGAAAAATGTTCACAAAAAAAATTCCAGAACTTTCTTATCGACATTCTCATCGACTTATCGACCCATTCTACACCAAAAAACAACAACAACAACTCTATATCTCGAACATCCTTATTTAAATCCTATTTACTCGTAGAATCGAAAAAACCCAACCTTTTATATCCTCAATTCTCCACATACTCAGTCACACAAACAAGTACCCGCAAATATAACGAAGCTAAAAAAACAAAATTCGCATTCTAGACACGTTGCGGTTACGCTAATTCGAACTACGCTGCCTGCTGCCGCCTCCGCACCTACTTCGAAAATTTTCCAATTCCGCGAAAACAGAAACGACCACGATGAGTCATACTTGTACGCTACGCTACGCTTTTTTCTTACATACGCGCCTGCAGCCTCCATTACCTATTCGCGCGCCGCCAATGACGTCATTTCGTTCCCGAGTTTTCCGGTCTCCGAAGACGTTCTGCACCTTATACCTCGTCTTCTACATATGCAGTAGTGCAAGGTATGGTATACTGAAAAACTCGTACACGCCATCAATATACTAGGTACAAGTGCGGTACGCACGTCTTACTTCATATTACTCGTACATAAGTTGAAAGTCGTTCAGTGGTACGACGAGTGGGCCAATGCGAACGTTCTAACCTTCTATAGGAATCGACTTATTCCAAACACCCTTTTTTTTCACCCGTCCGAGCCTTCTTTCATCCCCAAAAGGGTGAACGGATCGGCATACTATTTCGTTTGTTAACTGCTCTTTAGAATATCGTACTAGAATTGTAATCGATATACGCGGCTACGACGTTGGCCGCACATTTTCGTTGCATGGTTCATAGTGTCAGTATTGTGCTGGCCTGTTGAAAACGAGAAAACACCGCGAAAGATGACTCATCGCTCAACAATGCGACGCCGGAAACGATAGGTCTCGTAGAGAAGAGACGCGTTCACGTTCCTATGGCGGTGAGAATGCAAGAGCGAGAGAGAAAGATGAGAAAACCCAACCCTGGCGTACTCTTACGATACATATAAACTGACTAATTTAAAATCTACTCTTTGGTATTTGAATTCGATCAAGATTACGATTTGTTCTCTGTACTTACAAAAACATATCTACATGTGCACGTCGATACAAGAATAGATAGACCGTTAGACGTAAGTATGTTTAGTATGATATACATATGTATTTCGAACGTGCTATACATATGTACGTAAAATAGATTAGGAGCTGATATCGTTATGATACACCGGTTTGTTCGAAAGTGATTGTTGTTCTACGTAAACGTAGGTACTAGGTACTTAGGTAGTAGGTAAGGTATCACGTATGTATAGCTGTATACTATATTTATATATATATGATACTTAGACGAGGACTAATTCAAAGGTCATTCTTTATTTTGCGTCTGTCCTGAGTCCTAATGATACAATTAACCAGATGAAGTGCATCGATAATTAGGGAAATACGTAAGTAGATGTAGGTATGTAGGAAAGTCTCAAGATAGTTTGTATTCCCGTATTTTTAACGTAAGCTCTTTTTCGTTACGTAAAAAAGATGATCTACAATCTACGTATTCATTTGAAAATATTTTTTGGAAATAGATTTTTCACCACTTTGGCGATGTTTGACTGAATACGTTAACAAACGGCCAATATACCGAAATTATATCTGAATAAAAAATATACGTTGTTCTGTAGGAATTCAAAAAGTGGAAAATTGTTAAAAATTGTCACATTTAAAAAAATGATAAATTTTAAAAAACAAAAAATTTTTGAAAAATTACAAATTCGAAAATTTTTTATTTTCAATTAACCAATTTTGAAAATATAAATAAATTTTTAAAAATTAAAGAGTAACAAAAAATTGAAAAATTTAACACTGGCAAATTTTTGTAAAGTGTTCAAAAGTTCATTAAAATTTATAAAATTTTTAAATTTGAAAAAAATTAACAACTATTGAAAATCCAGCGATTTTCAGAAAAGTGGAAATTTAAAAAAATTGAAAATTGTGAAAAATTGTTCAATTTTAAAGATATGACAATTTTAAAAAATTTGATGAATTTAAAAAATGGTGCAGCTTTTAAAAGAACTGTATTTTTTTTAATAAGGGAATTTGTTTGACAAATTTGAAAAATAGATTAGGTAAGATTAAAAAACTAGCAAATTTTTGAGGAACTAAAGATTTTTTTGTTTAATTGAAAGAATTGATAAATTTTGTAAAACTAGGAAAATTGGAAATTTGAAAAAACTTGGGAAATTGTTAAAAATTAAAAAATTTCAAAAAACAGGAACTTTTTTGAAAAATTATCAAATTTTGGAAAACTTGAAATGTATAAATTTTGACAAAATTTGAAAGATTGACAACTTTTTAAAATCATGATAATTTAATAACTTGTAAAATTTAAAAAAACTTGGAATTACATAAAAAATGACAACTTTTATAAAACAAGACTTTAAAAAATTTGAAAAAGTGGAAAATTATTAAATTTTTAAAAAATGAAAAAGTCAACACATTTCGGAAAATTGTAAATTTAAATACGTAAGTAAAAAATTATTTAGAATTTTCTACATTAGCCAATTCGAAAAATTATCAAATTTTAATAAACTAGCAAATTATTAAAAAATTGCTAACATTTTTAAAATTCAATTAGTGTCATAAATGATCATATTGAATTTTACCTATCGCTTCATATCATTCGTAAGTTAACCTCACTTATCAATCGTCTAAAAACATTTAAGTACCTACCTAGTACCTACCTACTTGTATTTTTTCTTCAATATACACGTAGTTGTAGACCAAAAATAATAAATTTTATAAATTACGTCGTCGGTTTAAGCCCCTGAAATTTTCTCTCTCTGTAAGACGTAATACGTAGATGTACCTACCTTAATCCCACACTATACGACGTTTTATCGCGCCACAGACACGTATTCACACTTTATTTTACCAACATACATACTAGGTACTTAAAAAACGTAGCCACCTGTACTTAGCCTATCATACGAACACACACAAACCTCAGTATCTCCTTACTTGCATAAAACGAACCAATCGCGGTACCCTATTCTCATGCTGGCTGCCCCTTTCCGACGTCGCGTCGTCGGTGCTTTTCAAACAATCGTCAAAACGATAAATCGTGTATCTCTTCTCTTATTTGTATTTGATTTAATTCAACAATTTGAAGGTCTCGACGCTCGAGCGACGCCGGCCGGGGTAAGAAAAACACATCGACACCAAGACGCGAAATGTTTTTTTTTCACATACGTTTTTCTAAATACTGATACATACATATATTCATACACGTTAATAGGTTGGGTTTCCGTTTTTTTCATTTATTTATTTTTTCTTGACGTTTATCTGTCTTTTTATCCGTCTTTGGCCCATTCTCGAACTGTTACATGAGTGCAATTCACGTTGAGTTTATCTTTTACATCACCACAGCTCGATACTCGAGCGAGGTGTGTGTGTTTATCGCGAAATATAGAAGGTATCAAAAGAGCCGTAATTCTTGGAAATTTACTGCTCGTCTATATGTGTGTGTATCGCCAAGTTGTATATTTCATTTTTAAAACAACTAAATTCGCTATTCAAGTGAGGGAAAGAGAATCGAAAAATCAAAATTGTAATTTTCATGAAAAATCCAACTGACTGAAGTTGAGATTTTTAACAAACCTCCCCCCCCCCCTTCATTTCAAAACAAGGAAGGAAAATTTTCGAAGAATTTATACTCTGGAAAATGATTTTTTTCGTGACTTTCTCGTCGAAATGCTTAAATTTTTACGATTTTCGAATAGAAATTCGGATTTTTAAATGTTCTTAGACTAAGTTGAGGACTTTTTTGTCACAAATCATGAATTTTTTGAGAGTTTCGCACAGAAAGATTTACCAAAATTGATGTCACTTCGAAAAATTTAATTTAAATTGTGACTTTCGTTGTGACTTATTTTTATAAAATGTCTGATTTTTGACTTCGAGTGACAAAATTGTGATTTATGAATTAAAATTGTGACAATTTATAAAATTTTTCACTTTGTCAATTGAATTAAAATCATGTCATTTTACAAGTTCAGTCATAACACAGTTATCAAAAATCGTGACTTTTTTCAGATTTTTTGAATTCTGACTCCTCCTTAATGAATGACAAAAAAATCCGTCACTATTTTATACTTGGATATTCATAACTGTGACCTTTTTGCTGACTGTTTACAAAACAGATGATTTTTGACAAAATTGTGATTACTGAATTAAAGTCGTGACATTTCACAAAATTTGTCATAATTTGTCAAAAATCGTGATTTTTTACAACTTTTTGAAATCCTGACTTTTCCAAAATTAATGACTTTTAGCAAATCCGTCACAATTTTTGTACTTACTTTTTATTTCTTTAAAGTTTAAAAATGCATTTTTATGATGACTTTTTATAAAACTGGTGTTTTTTTTATTTGACAAAATTAGGATTTTTAAATTGAAATTGTGATATCTCACAAAAAATGATTACCTATTTTTATGTTAAAAATAGTGTTTTTCAACAATTTTGATAAAGAAATCCTTTGCGATTTTTGTACTTTTGATTTGAACTTGGAATGTGACATCTTTTAGTCATCTTTCATAAAATTGTAATTTTTGAATTAAAATTATGATATTTCAAAAAAAATGATTTTACGAAAAATCGTCAAGTATTCCACGATTTCAGAAGTTTTAAATCAAAATAATGACATTTTACAAGTCAAAAATCAGTATTTTTTTTCAACATTTTTCAAAATCGATAACTTTTAAAGAATAATTCTTTACAATTGGGTATTGTATGTACTTTTGAATTTAAAATGTGACTTTTTAATTAATAAAATTATGATATAATTTCAACAAAAAAAAAATAATAATAATAATAAAAAATACATAGATGGATTCTTCCACACTACCAAAATTGGTAATTTTTTTCAAGTTTTCCTCGACTTCAAAAAATTTTCAACCAAAGTTAGGACATATTCTTCATCAAAGTCTCGAATCTTTCTCGGTTCATTTCTAAAAAATCAGCGATCGAAATCAGGGGTGATGAGGTGAGAAGGGTGGGGGACACATCCAATCCAATTTCAAAAACATTTCCGGATTTAAAATTAAAGCTAGTGGACGAAATCCGAAAAAAAAACACGAGAAAACAGAATGCAAATTCACCTTATTCTTCTCACAACTTTCTTCTTTCTTTCTACTCCACACATGACGAGTCAGCTACCAGAAAATACGTCGAAATATTTCAGATCAACATTCTGTTCATTATCTGCGCGCTATCAACAGTTCACCTCTGATTTCAAAGGGTTAATCGAGCCTTGGCCCGGTTCAGCGCTTCCTCATTACGCCCGCGCACATGTTGCACCTCTGACTCATCATTTTCAACGTGCTCTTTATTCGCTATAGTATTGGCGTCATGACGCGTACAAAAAAACAAACTTTGAGCGTGATCGTGGTACTCGTGCCGCGTGCACACGCCGTTCCTCCCTCAAAATCTTGTACTCGTAATAAATTTTGCATATTTCTCGACTGCGACTGTCGAGTCGAGTGTCGACTGGTGTTTTCTTATCGCCAACTATTCGCATACTTCGTTGAAATCCAATGTCGATGTCGTCGTTGAGAACATAGCTAGATTCACAGATACCTATCTTCTGAGCCTCTCCCATACGACCTCATAAGCATACGTGTACGTACGTAATTCACCTTATTATTGGTAAACTATTCTATACGACATCGATAAACATACATCGCATCGTACCAGTTATAATACGGTATCAAGTACACGGCGTAAATTGAAAAAAAAAATCCGGCTAAAGCGATTTACGTCAAACTGCGTAAGTAAATAAAACACACGTACGTAGTCTCGAACCGTGTAATATTTCGTCATCAGTGAAACCCACCGATGGATTGAACGAAGGATAAATGGGCAGAGGATGGACTAATCGTAGAATGATTTTACCACCTTAGGGCTAGGCGACTAAATTTAAACCGTAAACGTATAGGCAGGTATAAAAAAAATGTCGAGCCCACAAGTTGAAAAATTACATCATCTGGGTTGATAAAATTTAAGCATTACATCAGCTGATTCGATACACGAGGCTAGACCTTTTCAAAGGGGAAAGAAGTCACACCAATTCGAGTACAAGTACATACCTGAGAGTACTCCTGATGGCTCATTTTGTAGCCAGATTTATAATCGTAATTCCAATTCGGATCGGTGTACATCGTGGACATAAGATCGTTTTCCCAAGTGTTCCAAACAGGAGAAGAATTAGTAGGCACAAGTTGTGACATTAAAAATGTTTTTCGGTAAAAATTTATTCGCGTAAGATTGAAAAAAATTCCAAAAAAATTTCGGTCAAAAGTTTGTATTTTTTATTTTTTGAAATAAATAAATAAATAAATAAATAAAAGCTCGATATAATCTTTCACGACAAAACAACAAAAAACAACGATCAACTCTCGAGCGAAAAATTCAACGCTATTAAAATTGCGACGTTTTACTTATGACTCTCGCGATCGACTCTCTTGAAGCTCGGTAAACGAATAAACGGTACGAATCTCAAGTGCAATTAACCAAGACTGAACCGATCAGGCTGGTAAAGAACAGCGCACAAAAATTCATTATAACGCACAAGGCACACGGAGGCACAAGCCAACAACAAGTAGTATTTTTGCGTCAACGTCGAGATAACCCGCGCTTCACCGCCAGCTCAGCACTGGGAGGAGCACAGGGCGGGAGGGGGTAGCGTTATCTATTTATCAAGGTCGTCAGCCGTACACTGACTACGTCACTTCTTTACTTGGCAGTTGGCACCGAAAAATATATGTACCATACCTCGGTGAATTCCCAAAGCCCATTATCGAATCACGAAGAAGAAAATCCCTAACCGTTTGTCGTTTATCGGTAGTAAAGCTAGTCTCATCCGTTTCCTCCATCTCGCGAATAGAAAATTCCCCCAACACGGAAGGAGATGAAAATGACCACCTAGTTCCGTGGGGAAACTATGGGGTGAATATACTCGTCATCCAGGTCGACCATCGAGTTCGCCAAAACCACCAAAAGATCCCCGTGGCGAGGAAATTTTTTCAACTTTATAGGTACCTATTAGGTACATTTTTACTATTCAGGGATATGTCATAGGAAATATACTGCAGCCCCTCCCGATCCTCGGGAATATGGGTTTTTGTGAAGAGTGTCCTATAGGGAACATTTGAAACCATGGAAAAAATGAAGGTATTCTCCTCCATTTTTCTGAATGGGGTAGAATTTCAAATTGCGAATTATGACACATTACAAACTTAATGAAAAAACCGCCTCTTCTCTTCCTTCATTTAAATATCTCAAGTTTGTGGACAGTCTTAGACAAGTGTGAGCCTTCCTCTTTTTAAACGGTAATAACTTTTCAACAATGTCCTCAATCAAAAAAAAGTTCAAGTAAAGATGAAGTACCTAGCCTACCTACGTAATTCATCATAGGCGAGCTCCCACCAAGGAGAAAACAAATTCCCCTAATGCTTGTGTTCTTCGGATGAGAATATCTCAAACTTTTGGAATCGGTGTATAAAAATTTCTTAATTTTTTTTAAGTGATAAAATATAGAGGGTTTTACCTAAAAAATTTCTAATTTTTTTAAATTTTTTAAATTTTTTCGAAGAAAGAGATCTCTTATTTTTAGAGAAAAAAAAAACTCAGTTATTGAGAAGTGATACTAATAATTTTTATTTTACTTTTTTTTAAAAATAAATATATTTTTAAATTTTTTTTACAAGAAAGAAAAAGTCAGTATTTTTTTGGAGTAAAAAAATTTCTTGGGTATTTTCTTTGGAATAAAAAATACCTTAATTTTTTGTAAATAAGCAAAGAGAAGGAAAATTCTCAATTTTTAGAGTAAAAAAATTCCAATTTATTTTGGATAAAAATTTTTTTTAATGAAAATGTTTTCAATTTTTTTGGAGAAAAAGTGAAAGAAATATAGTACCTATACAATTAATTTACATTTTTCAAATTTTTTCAAGGTAAGAAATTCCTTATTTTCAAAGAGAGAAAAAAAACCACTTTCATTTTTCAATTTCTTTTGGAGAAAGAAACCTTACAGTTTTTTGAGGCTAAATAAATTTCGAATAAAAATTTTTTCCTTATTTTGGACTTTTAAAAATTTTTTAAATTAAATATCTAAATTCGTTAGAGTAAATATCTTTTAATTTATATGCAAAAAAAAAAATATTTTTTTCCGAGAAAGGAATTTCTTATCTTCAGAAAAAACAATTTTTATTACAATGTTGGTAAAAAATTCATTATTTTTTGGAACAGGAAGTCTTTTAATTTTTATGCAGAAATGATGCATTTTTAGCATTTTATGTGTCTTAGTTTTGGGACCCCCAAAATGGAAGGCTTCCAAAACTCTCTTAAGTAAAATTTATAAAAGTTCATGGAAATTGGGGGGCAACCTTCATTTTTTTAATTTTGCATAATTTGACGCTTGTTTTTGCACCACCCGTTAGCTTTTCAAAAAGAAGAAAAAAAAAATATTACCTACAAACTTTTCATCTCGTACATACGTAGATATAGGTAAGAGGTACTTTAATTTTAGTTAAGTATGACCATCTTTCTATTTTAAATGCATATTCGGAGAGTTGTGAAATTCAAAATTTTTGGACCGACCTGACAATCAAAATGGCCGCCGCCATTTTGTTAATATGTACTTTCGACTTTCATTTTGGAAAAAATGGCTTAAAGTTATTCCAGAATACGCCCTTTAACAGAAACCCATGCTGGGGGGGGGTGCAGTAATGACATTATACTGGACTGTTGGAAATTCTTCACCTCTTTATAATGTATTCCCTTGTACTACGTCTTTCTTCAGTCACCAACTGTTCATACCTGGCACCATTGGACCGGAATAACAACGTGAAAATTTTTTAAGACTGGTTATTTACTCGGATACCTCCTTATCTCGTACTTTATGTCGTACGTAAATTTTTTTGTCCTCAAGCGGAATTTTTTTCGACGTTCGACTTTATAACGGGATTCTTTTCTTTTTGACTTGGTCGTTGTCGTTTTTATTATCGTTTAATGGAATTCGGTATTTTATGTTAACAAGGCGGAGGAGGTGAAGTCAAGTTCTTTCTTTTTTGTCAATTTTTTTTTGCGTTGTATGGAGAGTACATAGGACGATAATGCATTCGTGTATTTTAATCGAGTACACTAAAAGTAGCACGAGTATATGCTTCGCCTCTCCTTTCCATAATTATACTAATATACGTTTAAGGTATTTAATTGTCGAATGTCATAATTAAAAACGTCTATCTTTACGACGTATGTGTCAGCCCAGCACAATGGTCGTTTAGATTCGCAAACCTCAACCTCGGTCAGGGCGAGCAATGGCCTCCCGCGCTGAACAGTAAATTCTTTTTGTTAGTGAATTTTTTTTGTACTTATGATTTTATAGGTTGGTAGTTGGTACTTGATTTTGTGAATTTTTCTTTTGTTTAAATTTAAAATATCAGATGTTCTTTATACTTCATTCAGTTCTCTAATAATTTTTGTACGAATAATACATTTAAGTACGCAAGGGCGACTGCAACGATTTTGCAAATCACTCAAGGTGCATATAAAATATAAATAGGAATTAGCGTAATAAATTAAACAAAACTCGCCACTTAGTTCTTATAGATGGGCCATACTGAACCGGTATTTGTAATTCGTTGAACTTTGAACCTCGACAAAGGCCTCGTTATACCGAGTAAAAACTGCAATAACAAAATGCTTCTCGCTGATCGAATATCAGCTGAAGAGAAAAAAACTGGAAAAAAGTAAATGTTTCTATGTAATCATGTATCGAGTGAAGCTAATTCTTTGAAATCGTTTGTCTAATCATTCCATGTTACTTCTTGGAAAATTTCATTTAATTTTCCTACGGTGTAGACGAACAGGTAAAACTATACCTAATTGCCCTATAAATAGGAATCCGTAGCATCCACTTCTGTACTGTATAACATTCAAAAGAGGAGTAAGTACAATCATACTACATAATTCAAATTTATTTTAAAAAATTGAATAAAAGTGCTGTTTCTGCAGTCATTGCATAGTAGTGTTTTAATTTCATCAAAGTAGTATATATTTTTCAAAATAAATTTTTTGGAATTTTTTAAAAGAATACTTAATTTTTTTTTAAATATTGCCTAAAAACAATTTTTAAAATACTGTTTTTTAATGTTCGTGAAAATTTCAGAATTTTTTTTCGAACATCCTTTTTTAAATTTTGTTCTGAATTCAACTTTTAAAATTTTGTTTGCAACCAAATTTTATTTTTAGTTTGATCGAAAACACTTCGTTAAGAAATTGTTTCTCGTAATTTTGTTAGAAATCATTTTTTAATTTTTTTTTTTTTAAATAAAAATTTTAAAAATTCTGTCCAAGAACTTTTTTTTAATTATGCAAAAAATTTCAATTTTATTCAAAAATAATTTTTTGGAATTTTTATTTGTTCTAAATCATTTTTTAAATTCAGTCTGGGAACATTTTTTTTTCAACTACTATTCAAAAAAATTTACAAATCTTATTTTCAATTTTTTTTCAAATTTTGCTTAGAACCATTTTTTGAAACTTCCTTTGAATTTTTTTTACAAGATTTTTTAAATTCTGTTACGTTTTTGAAATTTAGCAAAGAAACATCTAAAAAAATATATTTATGAACATCTTTTCATGAAATTTGTCAATTGCTAATTTTTTTGTTTTTTTAATTTGTTCTAATTCTTTTTTCAAATTTTATTCAGAATTTTTTTATATTCACCAAAAAGTAAATAAAATTTTGTTTAAAACAAATAAAATTTTTCCGAAACAAAATCATCATAATATTATTGAAAATTCTGTTCAAAAATGTTTCTTTTTTAAAATTCGTTCCAAAAACAATTCAAATATTATTCAAAAATAATTTCTTAAATTAAAAAAAAATCTGTTTGGATTTTGTTTGAGTAGGTTTTTAAAAAAATTTTTTTTGAAGAAAATTTTCT
>FIZV01015180.1:0-16816 GCA_900050545.1 Trionymus perrisii | reverse complement strand
GCAATTTTTTTTTTTTTATTTTTTTTGGTTTTTTTTTTTTTTTTTTTTTTTTTTTGTTTTTTTTTTTTTTAAATTATAAACTCCTTTTAATTTTCAAAATTTTTCGAAACTTTTCAAATTTTCAGTCACAATCATTACATTGATGGATTTTTTTTGTATTAGCTCAAAATATAATTTTTGTTGTTTTTTGTGAGGGGGGACGGAGTTCTAAACTGTTGGAAAATTTCTGTAAATCTTGCATAAAATTCTGATTTTTTTATTGCTGAAATTTTTATGCACTCCCTGTGCCCGTTTAGGTCATTTTAAGTACAAACGCTTTTGGCGATTTCGAGAATTTTTCGGTATAATTTACGGTCTTGTTATTATGAAAATGAGAATTAGATAAGCATGAATTTATAGTCGGTTTATCATTTCTAAGTAGAAAATAAATTTAAGCTCGAAAAATGATAAATATTTTGCAGTGGTTCGAAGCCAAGTTTGTATGGTTTATTTGCTTCAAAAAATTTCTTTCCCATGCGAAGTAAATCGTCTGTGGCGGGGTGAGGGGCAGGGAAGCAGACAAGCTCGTAACTGCGAATTGTAGAAATTGATCTTTCGACGAAATATTCTTACTCTAGAGATAGAAACACGTTCGATTTCGCAACATAAAATAATATACCTTACCTACGTCGCTCGTACGAACTACGAACGTATACTCAGGTCGAATTTTTATGTATATTACGAGAAGGTGAAAAATGATGCCAGGATGAGATAGAACATATAACGACTGCGTGTAGTATTTTTGACATACGTGTATTTTTCTTCCACTTAGCCGCCTTCGGGTTACACTAGGCCAGGGTGAGGATGAGATCTGACTGTATCATTTCACGATACACTATGAAAATTATTTCGATACATGTGAAAAATGATTCGACGACGGCCGCGTGCCATTGAATAATATGCAAAGTTGGAGAATCTAGAGCTGCTGTAGAATAACGTAGGAAAAAGTACGAACGCTTCGACGAGACGGGAAAAAAATGGCCGAACTGGCGCATATTTTCATACGAGGTACTTGACAGTTGGAGTATTTGGAAACTTTTCGAATAGCAGAGAAATTGCAAAGAAGAATAATTGTCGTAAGAAGGAAATTTTCAAAGACGAGAAAACATGAGAGATGGCCAAAGACGAACGATTTCGTTGCATTGTGTATTTTTGCAGGCACATATAGGTATATCCCCTCCCACACAATGACGTGAGTCTACGTGCCATACCAATGGATCGCGCCGTATGTGTATTCTAAGAGATGACGTAATGGAAGACTACTCGTATATCGAATTACTGTCAATTTGACTATTTTTCCATTTTATTTTGTTTACGCGAATTTTTGCATTATTATATTTTTCGATGACACGACCGTAAATTAATTTTTGTCTCGTTATTTTTTTCTTCTTTACAGAACTCCGTCTCACAGTTTATCGCAAAGATGCAAAGCTGGCACCTCGATAAACAGATCGGAGAGCTATAAAGAGAGGATACATCCGAAGGTGAGATCATCGTCGTGGAATTGATCGCTGTACAATACGTGATACTTCTCCTCTGGCGATAAAAAGAACTCGGTAATTGGTGCTGGTGGCAATGGCAAAGTCGATCAGGTGAACCTGTAAACTGAACCGTTCCGAATGCGGAGTGATGAACTGGATCGAACGCTCGCTCGATGAATGAGAATTTTATTAATGAAATATCGCCTAGAACTCGTACTCGTATATCTGCTAATGCTGTTTGTTATATGCCCTAAGGGTATGTTTGTTTTATACATGGAGAGAAATGAGCCTCCGCTGGTGTCACGGTGGACCTGCCGGATGGTTGAGGAGTGGAAGAGGGGCTAAGTAAATCTGATGGAAATGCTGAACATATGAAAGGGAAATCCGATAAAATGAAAATGTATTTTTTGTTTCAAACGATGAGCGAGCTTTTGCGTTGGTTTTTAATTAATTGAAATCGGATTACATTGGTAGATTTTTTCTGCGGGTTTGTTTGTTGATGATATCGAGAGCTCTCGATTCCATATGTGGGATTTACTTTTTAGTCGACAGAATTATTCGGTATTCGAGTCGATATATTTTTTGAAGGTCTCCAGAGTCGTCCTTGATTTGTTCTTATATTTTCCAAAATTTCAAATTGAAGAGGTTTTCCAAGACTGTAGTGCTTCTAATTTTTTATATAAACGAAAAAGTTGAAAGAACCTTTTTTTTGAGCTTGAAAAGTTCTCAAAATTGAATAATCTTTGTATCTTGCCTATTTTTGAAATTTAAGGAGCCACAAAATTTTAAAAATTGGTAATTTTTCATTTTTTTTTTTTTAAATTAATTTTTGGCATTTTTCAAAGGCTGCGTATTGCTTTAAATTTTCATCTAAAGGAAAAAGTTGAAAGAACCTTTTTTGAAGAGCGTGAAAAGTTCTAAAAATTAGATAATCTTCGTATCTTGTCTATTTGTGAAATTGAAGGAGCCACAGAATTTTGAAAATTGGTAATTTTTCATTTTTTGTCTTCAAAGTTGAAAAAATTGAGGTTTGGAATTTTTTAAAGGCTGTAGTGCTTTCAATTTTCATTCTAGGAAAATAGTCAAAACGACCTTTTTTGTAGAGCTTAAAAAATGCTACAAATTAGGTTTTCTGCATATTTTGCCCATTCGTGAAATTGAAGGAGCTAACATTGATTTTTATTTTCCAAAATCGAAAAAATTGAGGTTTGAACTTTTTCAAAGGCTTTGTTCTTCTAATTTTCGTTTTAGGAGAAATAAGTTCAACTTTTTTTGTAGGGCTTGAAAAATTCTACAAATTACATCATGATCATATTTTGCCTATTCGTAGAATGAAAGTCGAAAATTATGTACTTACTTAACCTGCGTTGATTTTTTTTCAAAATCAAAAAAATTGAGGTTAGAAATATTCCAAAGACTTTAGTGTCTTCAATTTTCATTTTATGGAAAGAGTGTAAATAAAATTTTTTGTAGAGCTTGAAAAATTCTACAAATTGCGTTATTTTATATGTTGCCTATTTGTAGAATTGAAGGCAAAAATTGATAATCCCATGATTTTTTTTTTCAAAATTTAAATACCTTGAGGTTTGAAAAATTTCGAAAGCTTTATTGCCTTCGATTTCCATTTTAGAAAAAAAAAAATAGAAATATTTTTTGTGAAGTTTAAAAAATGCCATAAATTAAGCCTCGTTCATATTTTGCCTATTTGTGAAATTGATGGAGCTACAACGTTTCGAAAACCTTTCTGCTAAGAGATGGAAGTTTTCAACATTTTTTTGATGATTTTTTTGTTGGGTGCAATTTTCTTGTAATTTTTCGCTCTTCGTTCAATTTATTAATTTTAATTTCCCTCGTAAATTATGCATAAGTTTCTCTCGTCTATTAAAAATATAATTTTTTTATTTAATTAAAAATTCCTACCACAGACAGGATGGGAAAATTTTCGAATTAAACTCTCTCCTTTCTTTGCTTATTCTACCCACTACGATTTTGTATCGTCTGAAATTTGTGAGCATCGTCCAAACTCCTCATGTGGGTATCGAAATGACCCATAATTTTCTAAAACAGATTATTGAACTGTGCGAAATGTTTGGTGGAAATTAATATTTGTCACGTTTGTCGATGTCTAAATATAGAACGAGGAGGCGAGGCGAAGAAAGTAGAAGATTACAGCAGCCTACAAAATTTGTCTAAATTTCAGTATGTAGGTAAAAGTACAGGTGCCTATACTGAAGGACAAAAGTTACGATGGTTTATATTAAACGTCGTAGGGAATGGCATGGCGTAGGCAAAATCTGTACACGAGATTTTTCTCTCAGGCTACGTGACATATTTTATGTCGTTGGATACTTATAATGGTTCTGTTTTGTGGTGATATTCTGTTTTTTTTTTTTTATTTATTGATGAAGCCCTTTTTTGGCGCGTGAAATTGTATCGATTCGCTTTCGTATACTCGTCAGAAGTGACGTAATTTTGTTGACGATTTTGATGTCTGGGGTGTCTCTTTCTTTGTAGTCTGTATTTATGGATTGTTTCATGGCAGAATATGTTTTATGAGGATATGATTAAATTTAATATCCTTGAAAGCTATGCGGATAAAATTATTAGATAAAAGTCAAGACACCTACTTTCATTAAAAAAAATATATATATGAAATGTTAGTGAGGAAGATAACCGAACCATTAATGCCCGAGAAATACGTATTTTTCGAAGAAATTTTCGACCTGGGGGGGGGGATAATTCAGTCCTTAGATAATGTCCCTGGGGGGGGGGGAAATACTCTTGAAAAATTACGATATTTTTTGGTAAAAAATTGAATTAATATTTATTGCTTTGTATGATAAAAATTTAAGGAGGAGAGAGGGTGAAGTGAGACATTAAAACTATTAATCAGAAAGTTGTATTTTTTTTTAAAGTAGTTTTACAATTGTTTGGCCAAGTAATTTATTCTAAATCAGTTTTAAAATTTTTATGTACTAGAAAAATTGCATCATTTCAGAGTATTTTTTTTAAACTGATTTTTAAAAAAATGGCATTTCAGATTTTTGGAAGAATTCGAAACCCTAAAATAATGTCTTCTCGGAGTTGGTTCAATGAAAAAAAAAGTGGTATTAAACTGTCCATTTGGATTATCTTTTTCGTCGTAAATGTCGTAAAAATACTACTACCAATATTACCCTTTACAAAAAAAAATATGAAAAATTATTTTTGATTTCTGTGTATTAATTTACAGAGGAAAAAAAGAGAGAACAAATCAAGCTACAAACGCTAACGATGACCATTCCAAAGAAACACCCTTCATTTCTCTTAATTTACCATTTTTTTTCTTCGTTAAAAAATATCCTAACGAATTTCTATTTTGCAATTTCTTTTTCGTGGGCTGTAATTAGTTGCGATTTTATTGGTCGAACGTGTACTTTATTGTATTATTCGTGACCTATTTCTACGCCGGTGATTTTTTCCACCCTCTTTCTACCAACGCAGGAGACCACTAACCGAACCGCAGGCTGAAAATGTAGCTTGTTTGCGGCAGGCAAAGGCAGGCTTTGGAAATTATATTCTAAACGATATTAAAATAATGACCAATTTTATATCTGAGCTTTTTAAAGCTTTAGAAACATAAAGATAAAACAGAGATAAATTAACATTACTTATCCTTTCGTTTATTTCAGAGCCAATCTCAAAAGAGAAGTCGATTATATCAAATACCCTGGATTGGTGAACCCCATCACCCTACCAAGCGGTCGTATAATTAAAGTACTCTCGAGTACAAAGTGTTCCATTTTTTTCTCTGTTTGTCGCTGAAGCTCGTGATGAGCAATTTTCCTCGTTTTTATCTGTTTTTTGTTATCTTTGTTATGTTTTTTTTTTTTCGGTTTCATGTTGAGAAAGAAATTGGAAATTTTGTTTAATGTTGAAAGAAAGGGAGTAAAAAAAAACTAAACCGACAGATACGCCCTGTTTTCGAGGTTTCTTTCAAATTGTAAAGAGACTGACGTAATCGATATTAATGATTTATGATTATTTTTTTTTTTACGTATTATACCTGCATAATTTGGTTGAAAATAATTCCACAAGCTTTCGTATTTTATTTTCAATTTTTTAGTTTATTGGCTTTTTAATTCTTTTGGGATTCGTTTTGATGACTTCAATGGCTTGGTTTTCTTTTAAAACTACGTTTGTGTTTGGAAATTAATGATTTCTTTTGTCTCGTGTCGAATACGAAATAAATCTCTTTGACGATTGTCGCGTTTTGTAAATGATTAGATTAATTTATAAAAATAAAAAAAAAAAATAGCCTTGCAGAAAATCGTATACTATAAAGTTTCTACTCGTTTAATTAGAGAGAGAAGGAAACCCGAGAAGATGTGATGAGTCTGTTTTTGTTTTTTTTTGTCGTTACTGAATCGATTTCAACTTTTTTTGCGCGTTACAGGGTCACCTGGTGACCAAGTTGGTTGATAAATGGAAAATAATTTGTTATGCTTCGTAACAAATACGACTGTTTGTAACGAAGGTGCGGTTTATTTTCGCATAATTCGATTATGTTAATTTTTTATCGAATTAATATACTAGGTAGGGCAAGGGAGGATCTCATTACGAGATATTATGTAATTAAAGTGATAAATGTACGTCATAGGTGCAGGCGATTCTGAGCAGCGAGTAATGAGACGTGAAATTTCACTATCAAAGTCATTGCCACCGATTAACGAGGTATCTGAGGTAGAGGAGAGGTATCAAATGTATATAGATATATTACGGTCTTAATTACAATACGATAATAAAAATTATTCTCTTCATTCACAGAGGCAGGTTCGAGAACGAAGAAAAACCAGCGACCCGAATTTATCTAAAACTAATACGTAAGTACTTCTGCAATGTTTTTAATTCGGTGTCGGGTTCGATTTAGTCCGAGTAAGAGCAAAAGTGCTGCAGCTCGGTCGAGCAGAATCCTCCGGCTATTGGTATTTTGCTGCGGTCTGCCATTCGTTAGTCGCACGAGCCATGATGGATGATTTTTTGGGACGACGTACCTACTACCTAGCTACCTACGAACGAGGCTGCAAAGTGAAAAACTCACGCAATGTACTCGTTAATCAGCCGAATATTATTTTCATTGGTTTAATGCGATAGTGCTGTTATCGAGCGGCTATTTTTTTGATGTTCGGCCGCCACCGCCGCTATTAATTACTCGTTTAAATACGAGCAGCGTAAGAGAAACGCGCATTTGCAAATTAGATTAGCCAACTACGTTGTATACAGTAAATTACCTATACACCTATCACGAGACCATTCCCCCGCCCTGGAGCCTCGTCCCATACTCTGCGATCGGTATTAAATTACGGTGGGCCGATGCGATGCGATAGTAAGAGATAGTGGTGTATCTACAAGTGGACGGATCGAGGTAACTGTACCTCGTGCATTATTATACACCTAGTTTAATTATAGGTACGTCACGAAAACGTAACGTTGAGTGGATTGCCAGATGCATCTCGCGATGACGTTGCCGAAGCAACGTGCCCTGTTCTAAGGCTTGTTTTAATATTGTAAAGTGGTCCGTGTACTTAAGATTATGGACGTATCGATGCGCAATAAGGATTCAATTACTGTCGTAAAATCACCTACCTACATGTTTCGTATACGACGGAAGTGTTGCCGAGCCTGTTTTCGCAGTGATAAATTTTAACGAAATGTACGATATGTTGCTCGACTTTAGTTCGAAGGAGTTCGATTGAGAGGTTCTGAGAATGGTCGGAGGTGTAGAGAGGAGGAGAGAACGAGAAGAAACGAAATGAACTCGTTAGAATGAAAATTGACAGAATTGACGAGAATTCTAATTAGAAAGGCATTAATTTTTGAGTTATTTTTCAACTAATTCGTGCATTTTCATCGCTTTTTGTAATTTTGAAAATACTTTCATTTAGTCTTATTTTATTATTTTTTATATTTTCTTAAACAGTGAATTTCAAAGGACCAAGCTACCTCCTTTTTTAAACGAATCGTTTGTGAACAATGTTGGAAATTCGTTTTTTACGGTCTTTCGAAAAAATAATCGAATAATTTTTCTTTTGCAAACGATTTCAATTTTTTTAAAGTTTTTTTCAAATTAAACCTTCGCGAACTATGTACAACTTCGATGACGAAATTCGACTTTGGGTTAAAAATAATATACGTTCATAAAAAGTGAATATAAGCTAAATAATTCATTCGTAAACACCGAATCATTTTTCATTTCATGAACAAATCATTCGCGAACGACTCAAAATTTGATTTTAGAGTAATTTTACCATAACGAAAAAAATAACAAATGAACGAAAAATCGATTTTTATGAACGAATCATTTTTTCATCATGGCTAAGGAAAACTACATATTTCTGTCATTTTCATTGCTCTCGAACGACTGATTCAATTTATGTACAAATCATTCGTCAAAGAATCCAAAAAATAATTCAGAATTGAAAAAGTGGTATCATTTCGCCATTTTAAACTAAAAAACTATAGATGATTTTTTTTTCAATCTGAATTTTTTTGAACAGCTGAATTATTTTTCAATTCACGAATGATTCATTCGTAAACGAATTCAAAAACGAATTTTTGTTCAAGTTGTTACGATCATTTTATCATCATGAACGAAACCAATTATTCCATTCCGATTGTTCGCGAAGGAATGAATCATTTTTTGAACCAATTCATTCGCAATCGATTTCAAAACTGAGTTTGGAGGGAAAATGACAGATGAAAATAATTTTCTCATCGCGAAAGAAAACTGTTCATTTTTCGAATTAGTCGTTAATAGTAAAGGAATGAATAAATTTATGAACAAATCGTTCGCGAACGACATGTAAATTGAATATTCTGAATGGAAAATTGGTTTAATTTTTACCATAATAGAAAACTTTTTTATTTAGTTCATTTGTCCGCGAACGACTGAATCTTTTTATGAATGAATCATTCGCAAACGACTTGAAAATTGGAATTTTTGAATGGAAAATTGGTATCTTTTTTACCATCATACAAAAACTTTTCATTGAGTTCATTTGTCCACTGAATCTTTTTATGAATGAATCATTCGCAAACGACTTGAAAATTGAATTTTCTGAATGAAAAATTGATATTTTTACCATTATTTACGAAAACTTTTTTATTCAATTCATTTGTCCGCGAACGACTAAATCTTTTTATGAACAACTTATTCGCGAACGACTTGGTAATAGAATTTTCTGAATGAAAAATTGGTATAATTTTTACCATTATAATTGAAACGTTTTTTATTCAATTTATTTGTTCGCGAACGAATGAATAATTTTATGAACAAATCGTTCGCAAACGAATTGGAAATTGTATTTTCTGAATGAAAAATTGGTATCATTTTTACCATCATGCGAAAACCTTTTTATTCAGTTCTTTTGTCCGTGAACGACTGAATCTTTTTATGTACAAATTCGTTCGCGAACGACTTGATAATATAATTTTTGGAATGAAAAATTGGTATCATTTTCACCATTATAAACAAAAAGTTTTTTATTCAATTTATTTGTCTGTGAACAAATGAATCTTATTATGAATGAATCGTTCGCGAACGACTTGAAAATGAAATTTTCTGAATTAAAAATTGGTATCATTTTTACCATCATACGTAAACTTTTTTATTCAGTTCATTTGTCCGGGAACGAGAACGACTGATCCTTTTTATGAACGAATCATTCGCGAACGATTTCTAATTTCTGTTATCAGGATTTATTTTCTAACCACTTAACAATACAATAATTGATGAAAAATACGTTTTCGAAGTAGTCGTTCACGAACGAATGAACATCAAGTTGAATGTGAATCATTCGAGAACGACGATCAACAAATTAAATTCTGGATTTTGAAAAATTACAAATTTTTGAATAACTTTTTGAAATTGTGGTAAGGAATTTTCGTTCTCGAACGAATCATTATGTTTTGAGTGAATCTTTCGCGAACGAGCTTATAAATTCGTTGAAAAAACTCACCATCAATGTTTGGCGAACGAATTAAGTAATGTTTTGGTGCGTTAAAGTTCTTATTTAAAAACTTGGTAATTTTATTGCAGTGTTGCCAATTCGAACGCGAAGAATTTTGGTATGAAAATGCCTTCTTTGAAGTCATTAAAATACCAGATATGCTTATTGTGAACTAATTTTTTTTTTCTTGTTTTATTTTGTTGAATTGAATTCAAAGAAAAACTAATGAATCAAAATGTTTTCGAATTACCGATGAAATAATACCTAAAAGTAGGTATATACGTGTTGTCGTTTTTTTTCAATGAAATTATTACCGCGATTTGTCTAGCAATATTTATAACCGTGTCAGGTACCAAACTCGAATTAATAAATCTCGTATTTTATTTTCTTCACCTAAATTATTACTCAATCGTTTATTTTACTATGAAAAAGAACAAAAAAAAAGCAAAGCCTCCCATTGTCTTAACACACGCACAAAAAAAAAATCAAACAACAGCAGCAACAACTGTTTAAACTCGTTTTATGTTTTTTATGCTACGATTTTTTCTTTCTCTTTCTTCCCCGTGATAGCTACTTTTAATGCAACTTTAAAGCGCGAGCTTACACGATCTTATCGTTGTATTTTTTTTTTTCGCATTTTATACCTACTTCTTTTCTTTTACGACGAATGTTACCACTTAATATCAAGGACGGTTTGTGTTTTGGTTGCTCGTATTGTGTTCATGTGTGAAAGTGTAAACTGTAAAATCTTGGTCCTCGTCGTCGACGTCGTCGTTGTATTTACAACGTTTTAATAGTATTTTCTTAATTAGCGAATTAAACGTCGTCGTCGTCGTCGTGCCGTCGTAGTCGTCGAAAAATTGGAACAGGAAAGGGAAACGCCAGCAGATCTATTCTGGTCTCGGTGATATTGTTTACATTTTGATGGTGAACGGGTGCTCGCGAATAACGGCGACGGCGTTTCTACGAGTGGTTGAAAAAGCCCTTTTTTTCGCAAAGCTCTCAAATTAACGGCGAGCGTTTTTTTTTTTTTTTCAAATAAGAGAAAATTTCGTTAAAAAGGAAAATGTTACGAGGTGTTTTTTTTTCGAAAAAATTAGCTTAAGTGAAATGCTCCAGCAGGTTACTAGAAGGAAATTATTACGAGTGAAAATGCGTCGAGATGTGGTGTGGCGTCGAAGCAGACGATTTTATAAGAATATTCGTCCTTTTAACAAGATATTACACGTAGAAATGATATTGTTGGCAAACAGACAAAATATTTGGAATTGCGCTAATAGGTGAGTGACACAATTTTCTCTACTATCGGGTAGTCCGGCTGCGGCCGACGCGGTGTCTCAGTCTTGCCTTGGGCAATGCGCAGATTTTATAAATATTTTGAATCGTCTAGATAAGATATACGTATGTAGGTACTTTTTGCGGCGCATTTATACTTCTAATTTTCGCGACCATTTCATTGTGAATTTTTTCCTCACTGTGTAATTAGACGAGAAAAGAAAGGTAGAAGGAGAGAGAAAGGGAGAGCATTGTGTAGGAAGATACATACAAGATATTTGTACGTATGCGGTGAATGGTGATTGATAAAGTCGAGATTGTTACCACACGAAGCGAGGGTGTTCAACAGAGGCTTTCTCTGCAAAGGAGCAGTGTTTATGTAGGTCTGGTGTCTGGCTACCTATATAATTTTTTTCCTCGTCCCAATCCAAATGCGTACGAGAGTAAAATAACCTAAACCAACGCAACGTTCAACGTAGTTTTGTCGATGAACCTCGTTAATGTCGCGTGTTATACTTTATGACTATGACGTCATTGGCTAGCTGAATTTTTTCGTGTACCAATTTTTTTCTCTCATTTTTCATACATTTTCTCCGCATGAAAAATGCCAAGAAATGTTCGAGTATGATTACGTATTTTTAGCGTTTTTCAAGAAGTAACTCTGGTATTAGGTGGGGTTTTTCATTCGAATTTCTTCGAAAGGATAGGATGTTTTGAAGCTTGAAATTTGAAATTTGGTGGAATTTCATTTACTTAATGGTTTTACTAGCAACAGGTGATGCGATGATTATGGAGAAGTTGAAATGTACGTAAAAGGTGCCGAAAAGGAAATTTCGATCGGAGTGGAATTCACGTTTGAGTAGTTTCATTTGCTGACACGTATTGGAATTTTTTTCTCTTTTTTGTGAGCCGGTATATTCTCATTTAGAGAAACCGGTTCTCTCGATGAGGAATTTTCCCGCATCAAATAAAGTTGAACGTGCATTATTTTCGGACGATTTTTCGAGATTTTTCTTTCCAACGTGTCGTTATTTCAGTAACATGGTGATTTATGCTGAACCGGTTTCGGTGGTGTGTGTTTTATGATTTTTGAAGAAATTAGGAAATAAATTTTATTCGAAAGATGGATTTTTTTATGCATTGTGTTCAGAATATAGATGGGTCAAATTTTTGTAACTGGTTTTTGAACGTAGGAACTGGTTTCAACCGGTTATCTTGGTAGAGATGTGCTGCAATCTATCGAAATTTCTGTTCTAATGGCGATCGGTGATGGATTTGTGATTTAGGCTTTATTTGAACCAGTTTATTTCAATGATAACCGGTTCGAGTGATGACATCGTGATCTAGTGAATGATTTTTTTGACTTTTTCCAAAATAATCTTTCGCATCTTTGTTTTGAAATAAATCAATTGATATTTTTAAACATTGGAAAAATTATGTCAAAAGAAAAAGAACCAGTTCAAATCGGTCACTTTCGTTTAGGTCAACGATCGCCATTATTTTCAGGTTTTTAAAAAAATTCATTATCTAACCAATAAAATTAGTCCAAGTATTTCTATTTGAAAATATTTGGAAAATGACACGAAACCCTGAAAAACTGGTTCAACCCAATTTTTATTTTAGTGATTAAAATTATTTTTTGGCTTTTTAAAATTCTAAAAAAGATTTCCATTTTGAGTCATCATTAACCTGATGTAATGAGGCAATTAGGGAAATTGTGCTAAAATCAGAAGGCTCGGTTTAAACCGGTTTCTATCTTCCATATCGTCAATCAAAGTTATATTTTGGATTTTTTTTTAATTCTAAAAAATTTCTTTGTTGAGTCAGCATTCATCTGACGAAATGAGTCGTTTGGAAACATTGCGCGAAAACCAGTAGAACTGGTTAAAACTGGTTTCTTTTTTCAATGGACGATCAAAATTGGTGTTTTAAACAGTTCTTGAAATCATTCTAGGTGTAAAATTATTAAACTAATGAAATGAGTAAATTTTTCATTTTTAAATATTGAAAAAGTGGCACAAAAACTAGACATTATGTGCTGGTTGAAACCGGTTCTTTTCTTTCGTAATGTTGATCAGAAGTATTTTTGAGTTTTTTTTTCCTGATTCTAAAAAAAATTAAACGTTGAATCATTAATCTGATGAAACGTGTCAAGTATAAAAATTACGTCGAAACCAGAAGAACTGGTTCAAACCAGTTTCTTTTTTAAATATGTTTTCAAGCTTCTTGGAAAATTCTTAATTTCTTTTTCCATGATGAATCATTATCAATTTTATCAAATGTGTGAAATGGAAAAATGGCAAGGAAACCAGTAATACTGGTTGAAACCGGTTTCTTTCTTTTATATTTTTGATGAGAATTTTAGCTTTTTGAACAGGTTCTGAAATTTTTTCATGTTGAATCATTATTAATCCGATGAAATGAGTCAATTTGAATTTGAAAATGTTGGAAAAATAGCATCAAATCAGAGAAGAACCGGTTCTAACTGATTTCTCACCCTCTTATATCGGCAATCAGATTTATTCTTTTGGGTTTTTAAATACAATTTCATTTCTTTCTCTTTTACCTCCTCCTCTTAAAGTTAATACCTTTTTGCTTTGGTGACAACCGGTTTGAACCGGTTTGTATTTTTTTCAACGGTTGAAGTGGTGTTGAAATAAGAAGAAAAAATTGTTTATTTATGATTCTGGAACGAAATAGGGGTTGCCAATGATGTAATTGTATGAGGGTCCATGTCTTTTTGAATGAACCGGTCGAACCGATTTAGCGAGTGATGAAATTTATCATGGAAATGCTCTAGATATGAGGTTGCAACGCGAATGTTTGCTGGTTGATGACTTTTTTGTTTCGATACTTTCAACCTTTGGAATATCAACACAGCGTCGCGCGCATAAGATGTACCATTTCAACAATGACCATTTTTATCAATCTAATATGTATATGCACTTACATATGGGAGTTTCTTTGTGCCAATTTTTACCTAGTACCAGTTGTAAAGCTGATAAGGAATGTATTTTCGATCCATTATCCTGTGTTGTATTTTTTTTTGGCGAGTATGTTGCGTGTTTGATCAATGTTCTCGTATTTTCTCTATGTGATTCGGCTCTCTTTGCGAAAAAAAAAGAATTTTTTGAAAATGATGTGTAAAGTTCGACGTCGACATGGGGAATGTTCCAATACGTAGTAAGTAATTTCGATATTTGTCGTCAGCTTGAGTGCTCACAAGAGAGAGAGAGAGAGAGAGATTGAAAGTATAACGAATCGAATTTTTATCTCTTTATTTTGTCAATGTTTTGTCTCGAAGAACTGTACACTTGATCGGATTGCGGATTCAGGTCTCCATTTCAGTTATGTAAGGTCGATGTCATAAACAGGACGACCGAATTCTTTTGCGCATGATAAAATACACATTACTTATACGAAGCTCGAATCACCGACCTGCGTCTAATTTGTGAAAAATTTTGTACTCATCTGTGTAAATGTACAATCGAATTGTGGCGACGTTACGCTAAATACTCATTTCTTGTCTTTGGTTGTCGCTCTGGTATGGCACGACATTTTATAGACATGTACCTATGTTACGTGTACTAACCTGGAGACCTTCGTTTATGCCTGTCAAAAGCATACCTTAGTATTTTGCTACGTCGACAGCAAAGTTTTTACGAATGGATGTGCTCGATGTACGGAGACGAAATTGCGATGTGGAGATTAGAAAAGATACAACTTTTTGCGTCGAATCGGCTTATATAAAACAGCACTGAGAGCGAACTGAAGGGGTATGATATAGGTATCACCTTTCGGCTTAGCGAAGATTTATTGGCAGCTTGATGTTGCCGCATAAGGGTGTGGGTGGTCTTGGGGCTGCAGAAGACTGTATAGGTATACGCATCGTTATGGTGAAGATTACTTTACGTGTACTCGACTCAGTGAGATAATGCGACGGAGGTAGCTCTGGCTTTGTCACCTTATGTTAGGTAGTTGTCGACGAGATGTACGTTTGTTGTATTCGTATCTACGGGAAAGTCGAAGTATAGAAATTGCACAGAAAGAAAGAATAAGAATACGAATATCCGATGGGATGTGTCCTTCTTCCTTGTTTTTGCACTGTTGGCAGCATTAGTTCGTTGGTAGATGAAATTTCGGGATTCTTTTTTTTTCTACGAAAAGCAAGTGTAAGAGAAATGTTTTTTGACGATTGTTTGATTTTTTCTTACGATTTTTTAGCAATTTCAAAAAATTAGTGTTTTCTGATTTTGATGAATGGATTTAAAAAAAAAAAATTGATAAATTTTTTCATTATTTCGATCGATTGAACAGTTCACGGATTTGAAAGGGAATTTCTTCTGATTTTGATAAATCGATTATTGATTTTTTTCACAAATTCGATAATTTTTTCCTGATTTTGTGGGACTGACTTATTTTCTTATATCAGGTAATCAGTTTTCTTACAATTATTTCAATCAATTAATTTATTTTCTTTATTTTTTTTTATTTTTTACTTTTTCATTTTTTTCATGTTATGATCAAGTTTTTTTAAAAAGATTTTGATAATAATTTTTTTTGGCTTGACTTCATAATTCATAAAAGCCGTTTATGCGATTTCGATTTATCGATTTATTTTTCATTTTTTTCGAGTGATTTTTTTCAATTTCGAATTATCGAATTTTCACGATTTCGATCGTTTTTTTTGTTTTTTTGTTGTTTTTTAATGAAACGATTTTTTTTGTATGAAACGATTTTTTTTTGTATTATTTATGAGCATGCGATTTTTTTTTACGACTTTGATCGATCGGTTTTTTGCAATATAAACCAGTTAGCTATTCTTATTTCGAACAATTGATTTTTCTACGGTTTTAATTAATCGATTTTTTTTTTATTTTGATCAAGTTAATTTTTCTTAAATTGGAATTATCGATAAATCGATTTTTTGCAATATCGACCAATTTTTTTTTCTATTTTAGTCTAATTAATCCATTTTTTACGATTTTGATCAATTTTTTTTTTATTTCGAACAAATCAAATTATTATTTTTTACTTCAATCAATCGAATTTTTACTACATATTTCGATCAATCGATTTTTCTCTTATTTTGATCAAGTTGATTTCTCCAAAAGTTGAATAATCAATTTTTGAAGAATTTTCACCCATCGATTTTTCGCGATATCGACCAATTGTTTTCTATTTTAATTCAATTGGTCCATTTTTTACGATTTTGATCATTTTTTTTTTTAATTCGAAAAGATTGATTTTTTCTCATTCCTTTCTTTTAATTCAATCAATCAAATTTTCACAATTTTTATCAATCGATTTTTTTCTGGTTTCAAAAAATCGATTTTTTCTCATTAATTCGAAAAGATTGATTTTTTTTTCATTCCTTTCTTTAATTCAATCAATCAAATTTTCAGAATTTTTATCAATCAATTTTTTTCTGGTTTCAAAAAATCGATTAATTTTTTTTTTTTCATAATGTTCTAATTCTTTTATTTATTTCGAGTAATCAAATTTTCACGATTTTGATTAATCGATTTTTTTCTCATAATGACTTGAGCTTCTATTTTTTTCTCATAATGTTCTAATTCTTTTCTTTATTTCAATTAATCAGATATTTACGATTTTGATCAATCGATTTTTATCTTAATTTCGATTAATCAGGTTTTTTTATGATTTCAAACGGTTGTTTTTTCTAATCTATTTCGTACAATTTTGATTTATCGATTTTTTTCTTTGGATCCAAATCGTTGATTATTTTATACTGTAAAGAATAGTTTCTTCTCTTTTGTTCGAGTAATTTTTTTTAAATCGATTTTTCGTGAATTCGATCAATCGATTTTTTTATCATTATGACTCTGGCAGCTATTTTTTTTCGTTTTGTTCAAGTGATTATTTTTATCGATATTTTAACGATTTCAATTTATTCGGAGTTTTCATTATTTCAAACTTTTTTTCTCTCAATTAATCGGTTTTTTTTACGATTTTTATCGTTTTTTTTTTTTTTTTTTTTTTTTTTTTTTTTAAAAAACCAATTTTTTTTTT
>FIZV01015128.1:0-21155 GCA_900050545.1 Trionymus perrisii | reverse complement strand
TTTTCTGTTTGTATGTTTGTTAATTTTTAACCGTTCAAAAAATTTTTTTGGTTTTGGATGTTTTTTTTTTTTTTTTTTTTTGATATATATATTCGCATAGTCAACTCGAACTCGAAATACGAGTATAAAATAGTAAGATTGTAGGGTAAACGGGTGTGTGTAATAAATTGTTTACTTGCAATACACATTATTACCTACCCGCGCGTAAAATATATCGTTAAACAGGCATTACATAATCATACTATACCTAAGTACACGTAAACTCTTGTCTAAGCTTATTTCGGTATATGTTAATGCTTCGTGTGTAGATGGACGAATCAGGTAAATGACGTAACATTTTTCGATACCTATTTCGAGTTGCACGCTTCAGTACGATGCTAAAGTAATTGAACCATTTTGCAGGAGGAAATCAGGTTCAAATTCGCGTGCAAGAGTGGGCGAGAAAATTACATCCGGATGCTTTACGCAATCGTTTACGAAATTTTCGAAGATACGTGATATCAGCGACGACGGAGAAACGTTATTCTACTTCAAATACTCGCGGCGAAGCTTGTGTTTCCACTATGGCTACTGACCTGCGAGGCGACCGTGATATTTCAGCGAATTCGATCGTGTGCGTAACCAACTCTCTTCAATGAGAATTGTTTGATTTCAAATAGTAACTATGCAGTACTTGGTAATAATTTAAAAGCGGTTGTATTTGGCAATTTAGCCAGAACGAGGTACTCGGCGATCGTTGCGTGAATACCGACGATAGGAAGTTCTCGAGCCACGAAGAAGGTGAATCAAAATTAAATGTGGGCCCGAATGCGAATGCGAATGCGGACAACGTTCGAATTCCCGACGTTATTGTGCAGGCAAATAACTCGTTGGTGCAGAACTGCGACCATCATCCAAATTTCAATACCAATACTAATAAAAATTTACAGTTGACCGTCGGTATCGATTCGACGCCTCGTAATAAATCTCCAATTACCGTACAAGAATGGGTTGACTCGTTGCCGCTCACTCCCACACAATCTTCTCGGTACGCATCTATAATTTATACGAGTACGTTCTGTAAACCATAGCCCGAATGCGAATCTAAAGCTAGACGTATCGTATACGTATGTTTGCAGGGAAGAATGCGAGTTGCCCGACAAAAATGTAGTTCCGTTGGGCGATTGCGATACTGACAATTTAACTTTGGGAGCTGAAGGTATAAAAAGTATATGTATCTACCCGCCAAATTATTTCGCTTAGGTATTGATTCGCGATGGTGGGTAATAAAAATAAACTGTCAACTTTTACAGCCAAATGCTTAATGGAGAAGAAAAGTACGGAAACGACACCGACGCCGCCACCGCCACCGCCACCAGTCAACGTTACCATAACTGGGTATAAACATTTTCACTTTGGTCACGTATTTAATCGCGCTATCGCAAAATACCTAGTTGAAATTTTCGGCGGGCTCGGCCTTGGCACACTTTTCTAATTTATTCGTTGGACTCGGTACTCGAGGAGTGAAATTGTAAATATCGTTTTTAGGTGTCCAGAACCATCCGAAGTGGAGAGTCATTGTTCGAGTGTAGATTCGTTACTAGAAGCTCGAAAACCCGATCCAGAAGAAGTATTATTGAGTTTGGGATTCGGCGGAACTGCCTCGTCTAGTTATTTGGAAACTGGACGCATACCGAAACGATTTTTGCAACAATCCCAATTGAAGGGCGTTGATATTGAAGAGTTTATTCGTCAGCAGCAAGATTTAATCTATACTTTTGAATCCGGTTACTACGGATACCGCGGATTAGCAGGTAGATACAGGGACATTTGCTCTTTTTATTTTTCTACTTTTCGAATCGAGTCGAGTCGAGTAGGTAACACTTGGCGAGTCAGTTCCCTGTCTAGTATACGTCTCATTCGGTGGAATCTTCGATATTCGCGTTTACATAAAAAAATGTCCATTTGTGCAAAAATCTGATTCGACTTTGTTCTAGACGCACGCGTCGCGTCGATTGCCAATTAAATTTTCTCATTTAACGCGTTCATTTTGAAAATTTGAATTTGACTTCGTTATGAAGGAATATTGAGTGTAATTCTTGGGACTTGGGTCAAGTTGGTCGCTTTTTTCCTTTCGACAATTTCTAATGGCGTAAAAGTGCAAACCTAGAGTAATAATTTTTTTAAACATATTTATATTTGTACTTGTATTACGAGTAATTATTTACTTACTTACTTACTTACTTACTTACTTGCTTGCTTGCTTGCTTGCTTACTTACTTACCTACCTACTTACTAGAATAATAAATGACAATGTGTATGAGCCTAATTCGTACCTATATGTATATAGTACATATCTATATTTTGAGCGGTGTTGGAATGTCGCATGAATTTATGGGTATTTTAATGTTCAACAGGAGCTGCGAACTCCTCAATGTCTTCTATAAGTTTACCCGCAACGGTGCATAAAATAATGTAAGTTACCTACGTTGAAACTTTCAAATTACGTTTCGTTTAGTTTCGTTTCGTTTTACTTCAATTTTTATTTTTATCGAGCTTGCCAGAAATTATTCTCACGTATGCCTGTACCACTGCATAGATTCGTGCACGTCGCGCGATACAGTACTTACGAACTTACGCTTGACATTATGTAGCTTGAGCTTGGAGTTTCGTGATCTACGTAAACTATCCTAGTCGGGGCGCTTATTGTACGTGCGCCATGCGGTGTGGCTAATTTTCTTTGTCCTGTAAAACCAACATAAAGCGTGCATGAAAAATTGGTTCACGCATCGGCGATTCAGCATGTGATCTCCTAGCCGACAGTTGCAGTAGGCAGTAGGTTCCAGATAGCAACAGTCCACACACCACACACCATACCAACTACCAACCTATGCGTTGTACTCGTAATTGTAGAAGACATAATGTGTTTGAGTATCGCCTGTGCTACACGCCTACACCAGCCCTCGCCCTGGCCTCGAGACACCAAATATGTATTTGTTTGTACCTAACTAGTACGTAACTACCTATAGTGCCTACACCTACCCACCTGCATCTGGAGCATACTTCTTTGGCATAACTATTACACGTTTTTTTGGTTCATTTTATTACTTTACTAGCTTCAACCACCGAGGTTTTACTCTACTTGCCTACCTAGCACCTAGACCTACCTGACTAAATTCATTTAACTTACTCAGCATTCGCTTCTCCGCTCTCCTTCATCCTCTTCTCTGTTCTTTGTATTACGTTTATTCATTTAGGATATTTTTCCAATGGTCCTACAGTACTACAGCGTACAGCGTACAGCCTTCAGTATTGTTTCTGATTTGGCCACGCGAGCTGAGATCTTGTCAAACATGGAACGAAAATAGGGAGGTGTTAAAAAATGGCGTCCTCTTATCGTTTTCGAGGATTTCTTATCAATAAATTCAATAATAATGCAAAATAATTATTTAAATAAAGTAGTGTTTATCAATTTCACTCTGTGCCGACAAATTGTTTCTAGATAAACGTAATTAGTGAAAAAATACGATTGTTGATAAGAAACCACCACCAGCAATTCGGATTGGTAGTCTTAGTTTCACAATAATGAAGATTATAGACGTATTTCTTTGCCAATTGTAAAGTATGTTAGATTAAAATGATGAGTAAAAAAAAGTTTACCGATACAGACAAAATTTAATGCAAAATTTTGCATAATTTCGTAATTTTCATCACTATTGATAAGGAATCCCCGAAACCGATAAGAGGACGCCATTTTTTACCAACTTCCTATAACTACGAAAGAACGAAAGTATTAAAAAAATGCGAAACGAGAACAAAAGGCGAATCTTGATGAAAGAAATGAGCGTGTATTTTTAGGGTTGGTGTGCCGTGTGTGTGTCTAAAATGTAGCCTTTTACACTGTACCGTGTACTACTCGTACTTTTACGTATGTATGATGTACGAGAACATCATACGAAAACATGCACGTACCTAGACCTACTACGTAGACGTATACAGTTATACACCTATTTAGGTAGTTGGTAGCCACAGCTAGTTACGGCATCTGTGCGTTTTTTCATTATTGTTTTGAGATCTAATTTCGCGCATTGATTTCTTAGCTGCGTATTCACATTCAGCTGCTTACGTAGATGCTTGTAAAATACAAGTAGGTATACACTTGACGTGCATTTAATACAAAATTTCAATTAGGTCCATCGCATTCCAATCCGTCGGTGATAGTTGCCAAAATATTAGAGAAGCTGAGAGAACACGAGAGAGAGACGGCGTCTATGACTTCGTACCAGCTAGATTTCAGAAAGCGTTGTTCTTTGGAGAAAAATCCCGAGAGCCCCGTTATCAATAAATTTTCAAAAGTAGCTCGTAACGTACTCACCAAAATTAGGTAAGTTTCTCCGTTGTGTAATTCTTTTATTGAAGAGGAGGGGCAGGCGGTGATACCTATTTTAACGCGTAGGTAACTAATTTGTATTTCACGTCGTATGCAAGGTGTACTCCTTCGAGCGTACTTAGTCCTGACAATCGTCGATGGTTGGACAGCCAAGGCAGCAAATCACCAGAAATAGCCAGACGTTTGATAATCGGCCAGAAGTCGTTCACTTTTGGACGCGACGGTGACTTGATCGAAGCTTCGAATATTAATAACAAGGATCAGTAAGTTGTTGAGATACTCGTATGCCTTTATCTGTATGCATACTACACAGTACACACACACACACACACACACGTACAATGTACATACTACATAGTACATCTACATACATACCATACGTAGATGTAGATAGGTATTATGTAAATGTAATATCACACTCCGAAGCCCGGACGTTTATTGTACTCGCTACTCGTACAGTCGGTAAGACGTACTAAGTACTACGTAGTAAGTTATAAATGATACTTCGTACAATTAAGTATACCTGTATGGTTCAGTATTTGACTGATCAATTCATATTACATATCTACATTGACGTATGGAGACGATACTACGGATTACGGATGAACAAAACTAAAACGGCGAATAAGGTGTTACGCGTCATGACAGTAGTTCTTCCTATTGTTATCGCTCGGTATTCGTATTGTCTCTTTATTAGTCGCCGCTACTCTATCGGTATAACTATAATCGCCACCGTCAATCGCCATCGTCGTCTTCATCATCGACATCATGGTCATGGCCATCCTAACAACGATCACATCTATCTATTACAGAGTCAATTCGACAAGTACCTCGAACGAAGTGGATTTGCAAGAGGATAATGCGCAGCAACGACAACACTACAACGAAGTAGCAGATAGCATTGGCGACCATGTGCTCGCTAGTTACGATAATTTAGGTCGTCGATTTACCGATAGCAGCACCGACATGTCCATCGAAAGTATTATTATGAAAAGTGCATTTTCACGTCCAAGCAGCGGCAACGATAAAACCTATTTTTCGGATTCGTTCGACGAACGTAGATCTGCGCACGGAGAATCGCATGACAACGCTGCCACCGCCGCCGCCAGCACCGCCAGCACCAACACCACCGGCAGAAATTCGACATTGAAAAGGCTAAATCATATCGACGTAGACGATGAACCAAGTAGTCTGGATTTGTATGCTTCACTCTATAACGCGGAAGAAGAAAATTGTGGCAGTACAACGTATAGCGGTCAATTATGTGCTCGTATTAATCGCGTAGCCGATTTCACTTCGCAGTGTGAAACCGGCGATAACGTTCGTAAGATGACGTGTTCTGCGAATCAGTGCACTTCTCCCTCTAAAGAAATGTCTCTAAAAGACGAACTCAGGCATTCCGGCATTCGTTTAGTCGATCTCCATACAAACCATGGCTGTTTTAAAAAATTCAACAATGTATTGACCAGGTATAGCTCGTTCGAAGAAAGTCCTAAAGGGAGTTCAGACGACGAAATGACCAATGTAGTGGAAAGCAGATCTGTCGAGGATTGCCGATATTCGGGAAGAGCAGACGACTACTACGCGGATTCCGCTACCGAGAGTGAATTCGCCTCTTATCCGCATCGATCGATCGCAAATAAGGTATAATTATTTTCTAGAAGAATAAAGACGCCTTCTGGGTTCTTCACGTTACCTACGCATGTAAATAGAAATACGAAACCAAGATTTTCATTGCGGCATTTTGTTCAATTTTTCAGGCCATCAATCGGCAATACGATGAGTTAATTCTTTTAGAATCTGTATTACAAGTAAATACCCGTTTATTCTATTTTATGTAACCGAATTTTTGACGAGAATATTAATCTCGCGTCGTCGCTTTTTTTATTTGTTGTTTTGCTTCCATTTTTTATCACACTCTATTCGTCAATTAACCACGCACTTTTTGACAACTGGTTATTTTTTCTTATTTAATATTTGAAGCGATGTTTATTCGTTTATTTCCGTACCTGCGAATGAAAAGAAACCAAGTTCAAAAGGTACAATTGGACTAGAAGGGGTTGGAATTTTTTCTTTAAGTTGTGAACGTACATTAGTCAGTGGAGCTGGAGGGAAAAGTGGTTTCTTTTTTAAATGGAAAAATCACAATCCCCTTCCACCGACTATTTAATGGACGCTCATAACGTTGAAAAAATTATTCCACTTTTTTTTGGACTTGGCTCCTTTTCATTCTCAGGTACAGATTTGCTAAATAATAGAAACGAAATTGTCGAAACTTATTCCTACGCTTGCGTTACCTTCTCGTACGTATAATGCGTAATGGGTATTTGTGGCTAACGCCGGTTCTACGGTTTGTATTTAGATAATGGTAACAACACGGAATGGGTACTTTGCATAGTTAGATGGCCCAATTCTCTTTTTTCTTCTTTTTAATACGTGTTTTTTGTTTGTTTTCTTTTGGTGCGTATTTGAAGAGCATAGGGCGACCAGTTAACGTACGAGTGATTACGAAAGACGAGTTTTCCGCTGTTTCATCCGAACAAGTACATAGATAAAACACACCTTTAAATATATACCATGCGGATGTTTATCGATTATTTACAATCCTGCGTCTATTTTTAGAGATGCTCTATCCAAACACAACTAATTCGAGAAGCATTAAAAGCGTACTTGAATCAGATGACTGAAGATGAAATTCATTCCGAATTAAAGAATTGCCTTAAGGCCGAAGTTCAAAAGGTCGCTGACTTACTGGATAACAGATGCGACGCTTCAAAACTCGCCGTTGTAGTGAAACAAGTAAGTATACCTAGCTAGTAGCCACCTATGCTTGAAATGAATAGGCCTGCCTTTAGAGTAGAATAGTTTTGCTAGTTCCTCATTGTGATTAAAATGGAAAATCTTTTTCCATGTTTTTATTTCATATACACATAGATGACTCTACTATTACAACATCAAAGTCAATTGAGCGCCCAGATCAAAGAACTATCAGTTGTTGATAAAAAGCCAACTCCTTGCCATGAAATGTGTGATCAGATATTGAAACGTGTTCACGATTTAGAATTACTTGTTCAGCAAAACGCTCAAGAATTAGCTCAAATGAAAAATCAACTTTCGAAAAAAGATGATTTTTCATTTGAATAATGAATACCCAGTGAGCTCAACTTGGAAAAGTACCTAACCATTGTTGGTTGTTTTAATTATTATTATTATTATTATTGTTCTTGTTGTTGTTGTTTTAATTGGTTCAGTTTTTGTTTTAATTTATTTTTATTGTTGTAGGTATGTAATATGTATACGTATTTTCTAATGATGAAAAAGTTTTTGTGAAAGTTTTTTTTTTACCTCGGTCAAGTATCAACTTGGCGCTTGATAAAATAAAGATTCACTAAAATGATTCAAATGTTGCATACCTAAAGCCTAAACCTAAAATTGAGTACCTACTTTTTTAATATTATTGATGGTTAAAAATATGACCGATATTGATTCATTTGCCACGAGTTTCAAAGAGAACGTTGACTACGGTTCTCTATTAAACTAGACCTTCGTAAGCAAATGAATAAAATAAACGCTGAATAACAAGCCTAGCGGTTATAGTGATGAATACAAAACGATCATTCAATGAAAATGTGATGAGCGTTATCTAAGTACTACTATTTTTTCTCAAGGAGTTATTACTAATTCATAAATGCGTTTCAATAAAAACTTGAACGTTTCGGGTTTCGGTTTTTTTTTGTGCTTATACAGGTTAAATCAAGGGTGTGATGAGAATGTCTGTTTCAGTTTTTGGGGATTAGTAATTTTATTACCAATCGATACATGTTTTTCGTAGTGTAATGAGTGTATAGTGAAACTGTACAGGTAAGTAGGTAGCTTAGCTACTAGCTAGGTACTCATACTCGTATGTACTTAACTTAAGCTTTCCTTTCTACCAACTTGGAATGTTATTTTTATGTATATACGCTACATATCAAAGAAATCAAACGCGAAGGAAACCCGATTGTAATTCGGAGAGTCGAGTTAAGCAAAGCGTAAAGCCAAGCTGGAGTGTAATTGTAATATAATCGTAGTATAATATTTACATATACCTAGTGCCCTAGTCTAGTGTACCCGGTGTGCCTGTGCCATCTGCCATATTATCATGTTGTGTCCTGCGCACTATGCGTGTGTACGCCTCCGCCTTTCATCGTCCTCACCTCACCAACATCTTCGTGCCGTTGTGCTATGTACACTTTTAGCTTCGTAACGTAATCGTAAGCTTTCCGTGGTCGAACACTGATAAGCGAATGTATTCGTAAGTTTGATTGACTTATTATAATAAAATTAAGTTGATTACATATTATTATAATTATAAAGCAGAGCCTATGGACGTGGTAGGTGCCTATCTGTGCCTATAATATATGTACTTGTACACTGAAAGTCGATTTGATTGGTTATTTTTGGAGATACGTATCAAGTATTAATTTTCTGCAAGTGTAAAATATGGCAAATGATGATGGCTCGAGTTAAAAAAAGAGAATTATTTCGAGTTACGTTTACATAGAAACTTTCAATAACGTAAAGTATCCGTTTGAATAATTATGAAGTTTAACTACGTGAACTAAACAAGTTGGCTCGTTTTATATAAATTTACCTAGGTACATTACATTCATGTATATCAGCTGTTCTAAGTGTACGTAGTACGTACGTATTAATGTACATATAAGTAAGTAAATAGTTAGATAGTTATAGTTACATACATAAAATTGCACGCAGTGTTGGCGTTGAGGTTGAGGTTGAGGACGTCGGTCTACTTGATTACGAATACCGTACGTGTTTCAGTTGCGACGAATCGTTCATGTACCTATGCATAAAACGTGTAACTATAATGTACGGCGAATCGACATATTGAGGTACATTCTTTGTTTTGCACTAATGTAAGGTCTTATTCTTACCGCAGTGATCTGATATCGGCGAAATTTGAGTTCTTTTCTCAATATCAATATGGATGCCAACGAATCAGTGATGAACAAAGTGCAACATAAATACTGGGTAACGAAGCAAGCGGTTTTTCGCAAGTTCGGTAAAAAAGAAGATGAATGTATAGTCGCTTCGGATTCGGAATTAGATGCCAAGCTTGAATTGTTCAATTCCATACAACAAACAACCGGGTGCTTGTTAAAAGTCATTAGTCGTTATCAAAGCAACTTGAGCAGTTCAGTTTTTTTTTCTATCGTACCTACTAATTGATATAGATCGAGACGCGGGCTCGATCGCTTTTTCAAACCAAACTAAACTTACAATTTTGTCGCTTTCTTTAGCCTTGGCTGTAGAAGAAAATGAGATGGGTAATTTTATGAAAGAATATGGGAAAGTTGACAACACCAGAGCTGGTAAAATGATGGTCGCAGTGGGTACGTCAGTATCGTATACCGGACAACAACGGTTCATTATGCAAACTCCTTTGGATCGATTATATCAAGTACGCGACGATATGCGTCGTTATTGCTCGCACCATATATCACTAATTCGCTTCGCAGCATTATCGTCGTATCCGTCAATTTCAATCATTACTTTTTCCTTCTCTTGACAATCATCTCATTTTTAGAAATTGGAAACGTTTCATAGGAGGGCCATAGCTGACACGCTTCAAACTGTGCACAAAATGGAAAAAACCAGAACCGAGTACCGAGCCGTTTTGAATTGGATGAAAGATATCTCGCAAGAATTGGATCCAGATACCTACAAACAAATGGAGAGGTTCAAGAAAGTAATATTACCTACTTTATTTCCTATCTCAAGAATAAAAATATCGTTTTTTGTAGTAATTTGTCATTATTATTAACACTTACATGATGTTTTCTTCCGCTAAGGGTAAATCCAAAATCCGCCGTTACGCTGACTATTCACATATTTTGCCAAACATTCCGAAATTTTGATATTTTGTAAGACAATTTTGAAACATAATCTTTTCTAATCAAGTACAGGAAATTTTTTCAGACATTCCGGAACTTGTAATTTAAGAAAAAAAATTGAATGACTTTTAGACATCCTATCAAACTTTTAGATATTTTGTTTTGTAAGACATTCTGAAGCTTACAAATTTCCAAGTTTCTTTTAAGGATACCTACGTACCTATTTAAAGAAAAAGCATATCCATGTTATAAAACTTGACTTTCAGAGGAAACTGTAGGTACTAGGTACCTACCTACTTTAATTTTTTATTTGATCTCAGGTGCAGGAGCACGTGAAAATCAGTAAAAGTCGTTTTGATCGTTTGAAAGCGGTATGTATCACCAAGATAGACGTTTTAGCTGCGTCAAGAAGTAATATGTTTTCCAATCTACTACTGTTGTACGAGAGGTCGTTTCGCGAATTCACCGAAAAGTGTGCAAATACATTCACAGTGATTGCTAATAGTTTTAAAGGTGGTGTTTGCGTTCTATAGCAAATTGTTATTATTTTTCAATCGCAGACTTGCGTTCATTTGTTACAGGATGCTCTGCCGAATACGAAATTAATTTCATTTTTCTGTTATTTAGGTTATCAGCATTACGACTTTTGCGTGGTCAAAGAGTTGTCGGATTTGAAGCCAGATTCTTCCATTATTGCCCACCAAGATAAAGAGATTCACGACGAAACGTAAGTACCTAATCTGAGAGAATTTCAGCTGGTGGTGTTATTATTACGTACTTTTACTTACCTACCTTACCTACTACACTACATAGTACGTCTACGTACATAATAGCGCGCCTTCTTTACGTAATGTAAATATTGGTATTGCGTTTTTCAATTTTTCAGACTCTTGGAGCTTGAACAATCGACAACCAACGTAAATGAGTCCAAGTCGCCAACGCAAAAAGATATCAACGTTGATAACTTATTATCGGTGGATACCCAAAATTCCGATGATTTGTTGTCGGGTGTATTTTTGGAATCTTCATTACAATCGCCGTCGGCCTTGCCCGGTTCATCGAATACCATTGTTAATAATTTTTTCTTGCCTTCTCAGTTGCTGTCCCTACAAACCAATAATTCATTCGTTCTTCAAAATGTTGATAGTGAGGGTTGAATTAGTTTCCTATTTTAAATTTCTCGTGATTTCATATTTTTCTAACGCATTCGTTATTTTTGTATTATCTTTTCAGACAAGTCCAACTCTTCAGCGAAAAAGTTAGCCGAATTTAACTCGGTGAGTAAACGTATGCATGTGAAACTTGCGATGTTTTCTCTACTAGGTATTATTGCTAATGCGAGCTGTCCTATTTTTCCGCCATTGTCTATGTAGAATTGTAGACAGATCGATCGTCTAATTTGGTACCTAGCGAACTGCTTTCAAAACGTTTTGTCCGATTTTCATTTTTTTATAAACAGTAAAGTAAAAAACGAGAAAACAATTTGGAGCGTTTTATTCTTAAAAATGCTATACTATCGACTATTTAGTGTCTCACAATAAACTGGCAAACGTAGGTACCTATTATTTTTTTTTTTTAAATGACGGCAAATTTCTTGAAATAAACCCGAGGCTAACTTGCGTGCTCCGCGTATCACATCCCAATGCGCTAAGCCGCGGGTGTATGGGTTTATTTACAACAAATTCGCATTCATTATTCTATCCTGTACCGGTCTTTTGCATAGTGCTGAATAATCGATGGCTGTTCTACGTCAAGTAAGTACATCACGTACGTATAGGCGTATGGTAAATACTTAATTACTTACCTGTCTACCTACCCAAGTTGTAATTTTTTCAAAATTCATTTTCACTCGTGAGCGTAGATGCAAACGTACTACATTTATGTAGTGACAATCTAGGAAAGTCATGACAAGCTACATTACGTTGGTTTTTATTTTTTGTCAATAGAAAGCCTAATTTAGTAATATTAACGCAAATAATTGTTAATTTACCATCAGTCTATCAAAATATTTTTAGGTGAAACCGAATTCGTGGTATGATGTATTTGCCGAATTAGATCCATTATCCAATCCCGATGCGATTGGTAAATCTTCCGCCGATCAACACAAAAATTGCTAATATCATGCTTTGCGAACAAATCACAGAGCGTTCCATTCCGTTCCTCCATAAATATTTTGCGCATTTGAAATATATATAAGTATATATATTATACTATAAGGTTTGTAGTTAACTTTAAAATTGTAATATTTTGCCATGTTAAGTAGGTACGAGTTTTTGTAGATTTTCTTTTAATGTGTAAATTTATTTGCAGGAGGCTACAACTCAGTGTACAATTCCACATCCATCTTATTTTTTTAATCTATTAGTGTAATACGTGTGTAAATTATTATATTATGTATCAACTACTACGTAGACAGAAGTGCTACGTGACTTAGGTTCCTGTCCCTGCGTATTGTACATTTATATCGACATCGAGTAATAATTGCCAACTTACCCAAAATGTAATGTATAGTGCGTATAGTATAGACCGTACCGGTACCTTGCGTTGTTTTTATTCTCATGTTGTACAATTTATTATTCTAGGACTAAAGCGTTTTTTACATGTATTACCTAAGTACTTATGTATTTAACTTTTAATTATTTATTTATTAATATAATACGGCTGGTTTGCGATTAACTGTGGACGTCTCTTCAAGTTTGTTTATTTTCCATAAATTTTATTAAAATTTCAACTATAGCAAGTCTTTAAATTTCATTGGTTTGACCCAATGACTTTGACTACGCTGGGGCACTGGTAATGGTAGAGGGCTCCGTTTGCCGTTACACTAACGGGTAAGTTACGCTATCAACGCCAAAATTTCCGGCATTCTGCTTGCCGTCGCCGCTGTGAAAAGAAAACATTATCGTAATCATATCTAATCAGCAATCATCTTTAAAAATTTGGATTCAACGGGAATAATCGAAGACGACAAGTCAAACCTTCGACCATGCAGCCTAGCCTACGTAGGTATGTATTATGAAAATCGAAGAGTCAAACTTTCGATTTAAAATTTAAATTTTAGGGTCGGAGCTCCGCCCGCACCGCAACCACGCATTCGGTTGCCGCATTCGCCCTTCGTCCTCATTGACAGTTGGTCAAGGTCAAACATCCCTTATCACTCAATTTTGGCGCTATCAATCCAATCATGTTTTCGTTACCTCCAATGTCTTGTCGTATTGCGCGTAGTGAGGTATTTCATTGTTTTCATTGTTTCTTTTTCGGAAACCACAAACCATGAAACCAGTTTAATGTAGTTGAAAGTTGGTGTTCGATCGACATAAATTTTAGACTTGATTTTTCTTTCAACTTACGTATACGACGAGCATGTCTACTGAAATTAAAGCTATTCATAAGGATACTGTTCATAGAATATGTTCTGGTCAGGTGAGTTGATGTAATGTACTGCTTGTCTAGGTAATTCATTAGAAAACGTGATTTGAAATTTAAATTGTTTATTCAGGTTGTTTTGAATTTGGCTACAGCCATCAAAGAACTAATCGAAAATAGTTTGGATGCGGGTGCGACAACAATAGACGTTCGTTTGAAAGAATACGGTAGCGAATTGGTAGAGGTTGTCGACAACGGATCTGGGATTCACCCTAACAATTTTCAAGCTCTTAGTAAGTTTCGTGTAACTACAAACGTCTCAAATGCTGCGTCTCTTGCGCCCAGAAATATCTTCGAAGGCGAATTGTTACCAAATAAGTACTAAAATTTATGCCAAGTTCCACATTACGCGTATTCGTAGCGTTGAAGCACCACACATCAAAGATAGACGATTTCTGCGATCTGGTTAAGGTTGAAACATTCGGCTTCAGAGGAGAAGCGTTGAGTTCTTTGTGCGCCGTTAGTGATATGACAGTGGTGACGAGACATGAAAGCGAAAAACACGGTGCCAAGCTGACATACGATTACTTAGGTGTATTGCGAAACAGAGAACCTTGTGCTAGACAAGTGAGCGCAGTTCACATTTTTGCTCATATTTTTTTCCAAATGCGAAAGAATTACTTATGGATTACTCGATTACATATTTTTGCAGAGAGGTACAACGGTTACACTTACCAGGCTGTTCTCTTCATTGCCAGTGCGTCAGAAAGAGTTTCATCGTAATTTGAAAAGAGAATTCAACAAAGCTGTTCAAATACTTTCAGCTTACTGTCTGATTGCTACAAATATCAAGTAGGAGATCTTCTGATTAATTTTCATTTTATTATTATTTTCTTAAAAAGGTGTTTTTCAAACGTTTCAAATTTTGAACGATTATGCAATCGCTTTTCTAGATTCACGTGCGTAAATCAAACAAAAAAAGGCGGTAAACTGACGTTTTTATCTACTCAAGAAAACAAGACGATACGAGATAACATTTCTTGCGTGTTCGGCTCAAAACAAGTGAGTAAAGGGTATACGAGAATGCTACGCGTTCTTCCTAATTAAGTTCGGTACCTAGTACGTATACGTACTTACTCGGATGAATAATAAGAATAAAAATTGAAATTAAAAATACTTATTAACGAGAGCGTCGAATGACAGTTATCAACTTTACTCGAAATAGTTACTAAAGCGCCGGATGAAGAAACCTTGCTAGAATTCGGCGTTAAAGGGGAAAGTTGCGACTCGTTCACTCTGCAGGGATATATTTCGAGTTGCGAGCACGGCGTTGGTAGAAGTAGTACCGATCGGCAGTTTTATTTCGTAAATGGTCGCCCTTGCGAGCCGTCCAAAGTAAGCAAGCGGTCCTACAGTCGTGTCGTGTCGCGTCGTATTATTGTAAGATTATTTAATGCGATCGCCATCTTTCAGATAACTAAATTGGTTAACGAGATATACCATCAGTACAATCAACATCAGTTCCCGTTCGTACTCATGAACATAGTGGTTGCCAAACAAATGGTCGACGTGAACGTGACACCCGATAAACGATTAATCTTTCTTCAAAACGAAAATCGTCTTTTGGCCAGTGTAAAGGTAAATACAAGACTCCTCTTTCTCTTCTCTCATTAGTGTTGTTATTCGAATGAGGCTGAAAATTTGCAGAGCAGCCTAGCCGACTTATTTTCAAACATTCCGTCTACTTTTAAAGTTAACAATCCGTTACGTGGTCTACCATCGAATGCTCTCGCAACATACGACGATCGTCCAAAATTCACCCTTTCCACATTGAATAAGTGGAGACATACGAACGATAAAAGTCCTCGCACGGACGCGCAGAAACGTCGCAATGATGAATCCGAATGTAAAACTGTCCTCAAACGTAAGTAAATAATAATGCTACTAAGGTAGGTAGTAGGTACGAATGTCTTATCAACGAATGACTTTGGTATTTGTCTACCATTTTGGTTGTCGTTTCACGAATCGTAGACGTACGCCTGTACAAATAACAGCGTCGGAACCAGCTCCAGGACAATCAGGGCCATGCCCTGATCGTCATGATGTTTTGCCCTGATTGGAAAAATTTTAGAATATTTGTCAATTTTAAAGAATTTGTCAATTTTAAAAATGTTGTCAATTTTGAAGAATTTTTCAATTTGAGAAAATTTGTCAATATTTGAGAATCTGTCAATTTGAGAAACTTTGTCAATTTTTGAGAATTTGACAATTTTGAAAAATTTGTTAATTTTAGAAAATTTGTCAATTTTGGAAAATTTTCCAATTTTGTGAAATTTGCCAAATTTGGAGAATTTGTTACTTTTGGCGAATTTGATCATTTTAATAAATTTGTCAATTTAAAAGAATTGGTAAATTTTAGATTATTTGTCAATTTTAGAGAATTTATCAACTTTAGAAAATTGATCAATTTTAGAAAATTTAAGTTATCAGTTTTGGAAAATTTGTCAATTTTGGAAACTTTGTCAATTTGGGAAAAATTGTCAATTTTGGAAAAATTGTCAATTTTAGAACTGTTGTCAATTTTGGAAAATTTGTCACTTTGGAAAATTTATTAAATATGGAACAAATTTTGGAACATTTGTCAATTTGTGAGAATTTGGCAATTTTGAAAAATTTGCCAATTTTAAAGAATTTGTCAATTTTAAAGAATTTGTCGATTTTAGAACTGTTGTCAATTTTGGAGAATTTAACAATTTTGAAAAATTTGTTAATTTTAGAAAATTTCCAAATTCTAAAGAATTTGTTAATTTTGGAAAATTCGTAATTTTTCGAAAATTTGTCAATTTAAAGAATTTGTCACTTTTGAAGAATTTGTCAATTTTTGAGGATTTGACAATTTCGATAAATTTGTCAATTTTAAAGAATTGGTAAATTTTAGAATATTTGTCAGTTTTGGAAAAGTTATCAATTTAGGAAAATTTGTCAATTTTGGAAAATTTGTCAATTTTAAAGAATTTGTAAATTTTAGAATTGTTGTAACTTTTAAAGAAATTGCCAATTTTGGAGAATTTGACAATTTTGAAAAGTTTGTTAATTTTAGAAAATTTTCCAATTTGAAAGAATTTGTAAATTTTGGAAAAGTTGTAACTTTTGGATAATTTGCCAATTTTGGAAAATTTGTCAATTTTGGAGAATTTGTCAATTTTAGAATGATTGCCAATTCTGAAGAATTTGTTAATTTTGTAGAATTTGTCAGTTTCAAAAAATTTGTCAATTTTGAAGATTTTTTTTAATTTTGGAGAATTTGTCAATTTCAAGAAAGTTGCCAATATTAAAAAATTCAACAATTTTGGAAAATTTGTCAATTTTGAAAAGTTTAACAATTTTTTAAAAACTGTTGATTTCTGAAAATTCCGCTATTTTTTATGATTTAGAGAATTTTATAAAAGGCAACATTCAATTATTTTTGAAAATGTGAAAAAAAATTACCCTCAATTTTAAAGAAACTTTAACCTCGAATTGTTCCAAAAATTTAATTTTCAATTCATTCCATGAAACATCTCTTTCAAAAAGTGACGCTTTCAAATATCAACTTTTTGACTTCCCTATATTTTTTCTCTCAGAATCGCCACCCCCGTGGTTCAAATTTCACCTGCCCTGACTAAAAATCCTAGTTACGATGCTGACAAATAATACGTAATGCAGTAGGTAATTACACACTCGATGCTAGGCTCAAGTTGGGAAATTTGCGCTATGTTACATATTTATTTATTTATTTTTTTGCCATTTTAGAAATGAAATTGAACTTTGAAGAAACATCTTCTGAAACTTCCAAGATCGAATCTTGCCCCGTTTTCCGTCTATCGGATGTTTCGAACGACGACAATAGTCCAGAAATCAGAACGTGCACCGACGAAAGTGATTCGTGTATTCTGTCGAATTCAGGTGCAGCGCACAAAAACATGGTAGAGATAAATGTAACGAAAAATTCGCCCAAGTCTTTCGAAGCGTTGGAATATGCTACTCCAATGGTCGCCACATCTTCGCCGTTTTCCAATGGCTTTGCAATCGGTGAAGAAGTTGTATCGAAATCAAACAACGAGTCGAAAGCCACCAAAGTGGAAACGTACGATGATGATCTCACAACGAAGGTAGATTTGTTTTTTTCTACTCCTAACAATGAGGAGATTGGCGAACGTCTAGTAAGTTACCACCCGGTTGAGGAGTGTCCGGCCATTCAGTTGCCAGTCGAGCGCATCACTCTGTCGTTGTCGTCACCGTCGTCGTCGTCGTCGTCACCGTCGTCGCCGCCATCCTTGAATCAGAAATGCGTCCAGGTAGATGACCGAAAAGAATTGGTCGGCGGAAAACGTAGCGTTCGTTCAGGCGTTTTCATGGATGTTTCTGTGCGAGACATTCAGCATACATTGGAAGAAAATAGAGCGAATCGCAAGCGGAACGACGTAATAATGAATAAATTTCACGCGCAGATTGACCCCAATAAAAATCAACTCGCAGAAGAGGAACTGAGCCGAGCGATTTCAAAAGATATGTTTTTGAAGGTAGATTATTAGCTATGTTTGTGTTTGTACTAGCGCGCACAACGTTTCACTCTACGTTTACAAGTTTATTATTGCGCAGATGAAAATTGTCGGTCAGTTTAATATGGGTTTCATCATCACCAAATTGGAAAACGATTTATTTATCGTCGACCAGCATGCCACCGATGAAAAATATAATTTCGAAACGCTTCAACGTACCACGTCGTTGAATTGTCAAAAGCTAGTGATGTAAGAATGCTCGTTTTTATTTTTTTATTTTTAGTTTAGCTGTTGGTTGGGTGCCTGGGTGTGGGTGATGGCTGCTAGCTATTTAGTTGCGTATTTTAAAAAAAATTCATCTTATTCTGTGTAAACTTGATTTTTGCGTTGATGCAGACCTCAAGATCTCGAATTGACCGTCACCAACGAATGTATACTAATCGACAACATGGAAATATTTAGGAAAAATGGGTTTGAATTTTGTGTCGATTCATCAGGTGCCTTATCTATACACTATCCAACTACCTGCACTTAATGTTGTTGTTGCTTTTCAACTGTAGTTTTTATTTTTATTTTTTTAGCCCAAGCCACCAAAAGAGTGAAATTAGTATCGATACCGACGAGTCGAAATTGGCAATTCGGAAAGGAAGATATTGATGAAATGTTGTTCATGCTTCAAGTACGTACTTACACCACAAAATTATGTACATGTTCCATTTGCGATTTTCTTCACCCAAAATGGAATAGTGCCGTCTATTAGACGGCTGTATGTGTGACTGTGTGTATCGTTTTGCGACGATTGCTCGATATACGAGTACTATGCGAGTATTCCAACTTTTTTTCACTCCCATCACTAGAAAATGACCTGGTAATATAATTTACCCGTATTAATGCGGATTTGTTTCAATGAAAAGTTTCGGATAAAAGGACAGTCTCCGGATCTTTTTGTGTATTATTTTACCGTACTTATATACGTCTACCTACCTATTTGTACATATGCTTTATAGGACGCTCCTAATAGCACATGCAGACCTTCCAGGATCAGAGCTATGTTCGCGTCGCGTGCTTGTCGTAAATCCGTTATGATTGGAACACCACTGAGTGTAGCGGATATGAAACGTTTAATTACTCACATGAGTGAAATCGAGCATCCTTGGGTAAGTTCCGACCAGACTTTTTCGGACTTGAATCACTAACGAACGTTTTGCCATTTCGGCTGCACGTGTCGAGCAAGTTTTTGCGAAGTTCGTTTTCGATTTTCAGAATTGCCCTCACGGACGACCTACCATGAGGCATCTAATCAATTTATCTTTGCTCCGCTGAAGAATAAAAGCTTCCAGGGATATGATACGGAACGGAAAGGTAGCGGTACGTCGTTCCATTCCGGTTATCCTTTCTATAAATGTCGTTTTGTGTTTCCCTTCCGGTTCCGTTATTGACAAAAATTCAATCGTTCCGGGTTGTCGTTTCTCGTTTCATTCCAATTTTAAAATTATCACACGTTCCGTTGTACGTGATTTGTCGCGTTCCTATTTTTGACTAAGTTCCCGAGTAAATCAAAAAACTAAGAATAGGTTATACTTTGTTTGAAATTGAATTCCGGACCAAAGAGGTTTCATTTACATGTGACAAGTACTGAATCTGTTTACTTGTCTGTTACTTTTCATCTGTAATTTCCATTACCATTATAACCGTAGCTTTACATATTACGGTTTTCCGTTTTACAAACATTTCAATTTGCTGTATCGTTATTTTAAAAAAAGTTCCGTTTCGTTCCCGTTCTGTACTCCTGGAAGTGTCTTCCGTTTTTTAAAATTATTATTTATTTATTTTTTCGTTTTGATCCAGTTTTATATTATTTCTATCCTATCGTATCATCGAATCATCTACTTATTGTATGTATCGTAAATTTCTTCTTCATGCGAGAACTTCGGTATGTAACAAACTGTAATCACTCTGCCGTAGCTCGTGTAAATAAATGATGAGTACCTACATTTATATGAGCAGAATTTGTTAACATTTTTTTGATTATTCGTTATCCACCTTCACCTGTTTCGTTGTTGAGGTACCTACCTATTCGTTTTTGGATTGAGCATTGTAAGCTCAAACCCACTTACCATCACCAATTAGTAGGTAGGTAAAAACTTTATCAATCAGCAATGAGGATTTCGAGGTGGTCAATCCGCGGGTGCTGTTTGATTTACGTATTAGGACTAAATGCGGGATGAATGAACTAAACCAAAATATTAGGTCAACGTCACAGGCCTAACCTAAATTATGATTATTGTGAATGTACCAACACTCGTAATGGTACATGGGTATAATAAGAAAGAATAGCATTATATTGAGTGAGGTTGAGATTTTCTGCAATTCCCGGAGAACTTGTTTTATTTATTTATTTATTTTTTGACGCCAGTCGTAATAAAATCTGAACGTAATATGGAATTCGTTACAGAAACCAGCGTTATTTTCTGATCTCCATTTAGTACGAGTAAGATTGAAAATAAGAATAAAAACGATTTTCTTAAAATCATTTTATTTGTCAAAAATGATTTCAATACTCATTCACACTATTACTCTTCCTAAGGTTCACTTTTTGAGTAAATATAGATTGGTATTATGCAACATCACACAATGGATGGATTGGCTGGTGAAGTTAAATGTTAACATTTTACAGGTCGCATCTAACATTGCTACAATAGTACAAGTTTGGCAACAAGACGTCAGTCACATTACCTCTGCTTCCCAATATCAAACAGCAAATCAATTGTATGTAGATTGTAGAAATCTAAATTATCGTATCGTTCGATAACAGAATTTAAATCATCATTTTTGCTTCGATGTGATCTCTTGTGCCCAGAAAAAACGGACACCACATTTGAGATCAGAGACCCAAAATTTGTCAAATTGGACACCTATCACGATATTTTGCGTTGAAAAAAATTTCGCTCAAAATTGACGCATAAATCGGTTGTACGCAGGACG
>FIZV01015115.1:0-10883 GCA_900050545.1 Trionymus perrisii | reverse complement strand
TTTTTTGAGCATTTTTGAAAAATTTTGAGCCCAAAATTGGGTCATGATTTTTGAGATTTTGGAAAAAGTGGCATGCGACCTATCGAAGTGGGTTAAAATTTCACGAAAAATTTAAATATTCCGACGAAAATATTTTTTCAGCATTTTTGAAGAATTTTGAGCCCTAAAATTGGGTCACGATTTTTGAGATTTTGGAAAAAGTGGCATGCGACCTATCAAAGTGGGTTAAAATTTCGCGAGAAATTCGAATATTTCAAAAGAAACATTTTTTGAGCTTTTTGCAACAATCAGGTGTATTTTCAGGGAACCACCACGCGCGTATGCACGTAGATAAACGATTATTGTCGATTTGAAACGAACTATACTTCCAATACATAACAAACTATTAACTACTTACCACAAAGCGAATTGAACTAAAAATTAAGAAAATAAGCAGACAAATTCAAAAATGTTCAAAAAAAAATTAATACAAATTATTGACTTTTTCGCGAAATTTCAACCCATTTTGATAGGTCGCATGACAATTTTCCCAAATCTTGAAAATCATGACCCCAATAGTTTGGGCTCAAAATTCCTCAAAAAGGTTCAAAAATATTTTCGTTGAAATAATTGAATTTTTCGCAAAACTTTAACCCATTTTGATAGTTTGCATGCCACTTTTCCCCAAATCTCAAAAATCATGACCCCATTTTGGACTCAAAATTTTTCAAAAATGTTCAAAAAAAAATTCGTCGAAATATGCATATGAATTTTTCGCGAAATTGTAACCCACTTTGATAGGCCGCATGCCACTTTTTCCAAAATCTCAAAAATCATGACCCAATTTTGGGTTTAAAATTATTCAAAAATTCTGAAAAAATATCTTCGTTGGAATATTTGAATTTCTCGCAAAATTTTAACCCACTTTGATAGGTCGCAAGGTCACTTCTGAATAATTCTATATCAATTCAGTTTTACTTGAAGTTCGGGGGGCGCGACTTTAAAATTCGACTGCGCCCTTTTGCGCAAGCATTTTTTCGGAAACTTTGGTTCAATGGGCGTGGAATGAAATCTTTCATGCTATGGATATGATTTTTTTGCGCCTCAGACTTTATGACGCCTGTGTAGCCATTTTTGTGCTAAATTTGCCTAAAAATCACACTTAAGGGGCACCAGCGCCCCATTGTGCAAGTGAAAAGCTGAAGTAAACATATATTCGGAATGAGGGGAGTGTCTTCTCTTGACTTAAAAAAAAATTTTGAGCCCGAGCCATTTAAAAAATTGGGGGCTTTTAGGCAACTGCGAAAATGCAAAATACGCTTTTTTGAACACTTTAGACCCATATCTACAAAATGTCAACTGAATTTTTTGCGCCGCAAAGAAAAAGGCAAAATTCGATTTCTAGAGCACTTTTGGCCAGTTGGACTGTAGACTAAAAAATGAGGTTAGACATGATACGTTGGAATTTAAAAAATATATATATTTTAGTTATTTTTTTTTTCAAAATTTGTCTTTCAATAGAGCGGAACAAATTATTTTTCAGCAAATTTTACCAAATTTAAAACAAAAACTTTTATTTTATGTATCTTTTTCTTTTCAAAAAAAGAGTAGGTAAAACCTATTTTACTTGTATTTTTTTAGCAAATCAAACACTGTAATTTTTCAATCCTGAACTGTGCAAATTTTTTTTCATCGACTGCAAAATTATCTACAGAATATGCACCTGTATCCAAAAATAAACTCATCTTGAACGAAATTCTTAGTTTCCAATCTCCATTACACCTACCTCAAAAACGAAAAAACATACCCAAGATCGACTTCCACAATAAAAAACACTTCAACTCCACCCAAAATCGAGAAACTAATTTTCAAAAGAACAAAATGAAATGTCTCTCGAACGATTATAAGACTCGAGTCAAGCAACTCAATTAAAAAACTACGTAAAATATCTGTGAAGACAAAAAATAAGGTAGGTATAAAAAAATTCCTTTTAGGACTTTCAATTCGCATACCAGTGCGTTCTTTATTTCTCATCTTCAAATCTTGTTTTTTCTCTCTTACTTCTTCGCTGTTGGTTCTTTGATGTAAAGCGAAGTGAAAGAAATAAAAAGGAAAAAATTGAGAAAAAAATTACGACCTGGCAAAATGATGTCAAACTTAATTGAATTTTTATACTTCATCTTTTTAATTTTTCTTTCTTTCGTTGTATTATTGTTGTAATGAGATTCGTTTCACTCTTTCTTTCGTAATTTCCTTTTTTTTTACGAGTAGGTCTAAATGAAAAACGAAGGAAGATGAGATGTGTTTTGAGAAAAATATGCACTCGGCAGATGGAGTGAAGATGGAGAAAGATGGTTTTATCGAAGTCGCGTCTTGCATGCTCTTTTTCTTCTTCATCTTGACAAAAACGTTGATGAAAAACGAGACAAAAAGAAGAAAAAAAATTCACCATGGATTAACATTGCACTAGTAGGACTATACTAGAAATAAAGTCGTCGAAAATAAATCAACTTCGCATTTTCTGCTCCGAAGAGGTCTCTCTCTCTCTCTCTCTCTCTCTCTCCCTCTCTCTCTCGTATTTCGAAACAATTAAACTCTTTGGTTTTTTGTCGTTCTGTCGTGTCGCTGTACTGTCGTGTGAATCCGTTGTAGTGTGTAATTTAGCACTTAATCCATCGTTCGTACTGTTTTTCGCAGTAGATTCGACAGAATCGGCTCGTTCGTAGATTTATTCGCGAATTAAAAAACTACATGTAGTATTCTATTTGTTTCGTAATATATAACGACGTATACATATAACGAGAGAATTCCCCCATGCCCTTTTTCCTACGACTAATACTACAATAAGCGGTATTATAGCCTTTGGCGATGGAATACGAACCAGGGATGAGACTGAAGCGAGGGGTTTGTCGACTCATAGTATGTTGTGCAAATACCAAACATCCTCGTTGAGCTCGCCTCATCCTCTGGATACCGCTTTAGCTGCATCGAAGCTGCTCGACGTTAATTTCGCATACTGAGTAATAAAATTTTACGTACAATATTCGACGAAGCGATTCCAAATGATTCGACAACGTGACATAAAAGTACATATACGTAGATTGCAGTATTCAGCCCCATAAGGCATACATGATGAAATTCCATCGTGCACAAACTCCCTCCTGTTTCACTTTTTGCCCCGAAAAAAAAAAGGAAAAAAGGTGAAAAATAGCAAATACGTACACATTGTTCGTATTATCCACTAACGTAGATGAGCTCTCGGTAATTTTCGGCGTAATTACGTTAAACGACATTTTTACGTGTTTACACGTAAATACATCGGTGGAAAAAATTATCCATACGAGTTTCTTCCGCCCGTTTGCGTTCATTTTTGTAAAAGATCGAAGCCTAAGTTTCATCTTCGTTTGTCTTTCATTAAATGATATATTGCCAGGGTGTTTTTGCTTTTCCCATTTCGCCTATATTACATATTATATTGACGGTTACAGCACGGGAAAATATATACAGGGTGTCCCCGTTAAGAATAACCCTCTTCTATCTGGGAAGTCTACAACTCATTCAACAAAGTGTAGATATGTTTGCCTACCTTTGATATTGAAGGAGCTAAAGTACAGCAAGTTGAAAAAAAAATTTATTTATTGCTTCACTCTAAATGAAGAATTTTTCTTTATTTACTTGAAACAGCTTTATTTTTTTCTCGTCTTTATAATTTTTATAATTTTCCTTTTATTCATGGAAGAAGGAAGGAACATGAAATCTGTAAGTTATAGGAGGAGGAGGGGCAGTCGTGGTATTTTTTGAAAGAAAAAAAATTGATGAAATTAGCTCAACAGGGTGTTAAAAGATTATTTTTTTTCTTAGTCAAAAATGATTAGGTACATATTTTTTGCTACTGGAAAAAATTATTTGCCAAACCAGAGGACTGGACATCGTGCTAAACTTGTATCAGCAATTTTTTCCCAAATTTAGGATTTCGTCCCAAAATTTTGTCACTCAGTTTTGCCCCCGATTTCGAGACTTTTTCGCCAGCTTACTCTGCTAAAATTGATGATATTTTTGAATTTTTCCAGGAAAATTTCAATTTTTTTTTAATCGAGGGTTTTTTACATAATTTTAAGATATTTCCTTCAAAAAAATGACAAATTTTGTAAAATTTGAGAAAAATTTATGGAAATTTTGAATTTTTTAGGAAAATTTTGAAACATTTCCAATCGAAATAAATCGAGAGTTTTTTGTAAAAATAAAGATAGATAATAGAATTTTTTATTTTATTTTTAGGAAAATTTTGAAATATTTCCTCGAATTTTTTTTTTAATTTTAAGTTTTTGTCTAAAATATTTTTTGTAAAAAATCTGCATTAGCGATTTTTTTCTATGAAAAAAAAATCATCAGTTTGCAGACACGTCTACAGTTTCAGTATGCCTGACAAAATACATATATCTAAAAAAAAATGTATTAGTTTTAAAAATGTTTGAAAAAATGTCTAAAAGTCATTCAAATTTAAAAACACTTCATAAGTTTCAGAATGTGTATGACAAAATATCTAAAAATCAAAAATTTTAATTTAAAAAAAGTGTATATTATGTTGTAATTCAAAAATGATGGTACATATTTACTTTAAAAACTCGAAATATACGCATAGTTGGATAGTTATGATGCATTTCGGACCCAAAATGATTATTTGGGGAGGGGGGAGGGGGGTTACAGTCCCCCAATATGAGGGCAAAATAAGACTAAAATTCACTTTGATGCAAATGATGACACATGGAACATTCACTTTTTTGATCCCAAACCTAAAAGTATACGCGAAAAAAATCGCAAAAAAAGTCAAATTTTTGTGTCCTTAAAAAAATTTTGGGGCACATAACCTCCCCACCCAAGCACCCTTCTGGGGTCATCGAAGGGTAAAAATTGTTTTTCGGAGTGAGCTGCACTTGATCGGATTTTACAGAATTTCTGGAAAACTAAAATTTGCAAAAATTTGCTGGAGGCTCCAGAGCTACTCAAATTGCATAGAAAATCCGAGGTGACAAACTGACTGCTGGCACGTGTATTTTTACGACTAGAAAATCTGAAAAGAGTCGATCTTTCTTGTAGGCTCCAGTCAAACAAAAAATACCAGAAATTCATCTAAGAATGTTCACAGAAATTACCTAATAAGTAACAAGATTGAAAAAAAAAGAATAAATAAAACTTGAAAATTAAAATCTACAAAAGTAAAAAAAAAAGTCAAATAAACAAATTGGGAGATTTCTTCAAACTTCAAGTTGAAAAATTAGATATTTCAAAATGGCTAAATTCTAAAAAGTTTAAACTTGGGGAAAAAATAGAAAATCGTCAAATTCGGAGAAATTGAAAACAGTGAAATTTCAGAAAAGTTAAAATGAAAATAAAAAATGAAATTAGAACATTATAGGGCTAAAATCTGGTTTTAAAATTCAGCTTAATTTGGAAAAGACCAAAACAATAAATAAATTATCAATTTGTTTTAAAGAAGTTGGAAAAAAATAGAATTAGTACTTTTTAAAAATTCGCCGAAAAGAGTAAAAATTGAGAAAATTTTAAATCGAAAAAACGTTTTTGAAAATTGTTTCAATTTTTTTTCGAGAAATGTTACTAACATTTTTTTTGTTTTTAATTTTTTCGTTGCAAGTAATAATTCGTTTTGTAATTCAACGAATAAATATTATAATTAAGAATTAAAAATTTTTTGGATTTTTTTTTAAATTGCGTAAATGTTTTTAAAATTAAAATTTTTGGATTTTTATGAAATTTCAAAATTTTCAAAATTTTGAAATTTCGAAAAAAGGTCCAAGTTGTAAAAATTTATTGAATTTTGAAGATAATTTTTTTTTTAAGTTCAGAGAATTCAGCTGAATTTCAAAAATTGATTGATTACAAATTTTACCTGCATATTTTACCAAAAATTGTCATAAAAAAAAACACAGTTTATTCCTAATCTTTCCCTCTTCCTCTCCCTCCCAGAAAAACTGTTTAAAACAAAAACAAAAAAATTGTTTTTGATGAAAATTTTTTCAAAAATTCTTACTTATTTTAGCAAAAAAAAAAAAAATGAAAAAATCGTACAAAATTTCAAAAAATTAAATACCCTACTTAAATTTGAAAATAAAATTTCAAATAAAATTTTTGAATATTGTTCTTTAGAAAAAATTGTTAAGTTACGAACAAAATTTCAAATTCACTTCAGAATATTTAAAAAAATTGAAAAAAAATCAAATTCAAGCAAAATTAAAATAAAAAAGAATGATTTTGAAGAATATTTTATGAAGAATTGTAAGCTTAAGAAAATCTTGAAAAATTCCCTGAAAACTTTTTCCTAAAAGAACGAACTGCAAAGGAAAAAAAGGAACGATGAAACTGGTTTCAACAAAAATTTCAAAATTTGTATCCACGAAAATTTTTTCAAAAATTCTTTTACTTTTGAATATTTTTTTATACGAGTAAATCATGTTTTCAAAATGAAACATGACAAAAAAAGTTTCAAAAGCAGTTTTCAATTTTTTTGCAGTTTACAATCTCTAAATTTCGTTCAATTTTCTTCAAGTTTTAACTTTGAAATATGAAAGCAATAATTGTTTTAATTTTATATAATTTTCAGATTTAAAAAAATATATTTTTAGAAATCACTTTTTGAAACACTTTTTTTTTTTAATTTGAGTTCGAAAGATTTTTTTTTCAATTTTCTTTTTGTAAAATTTCATTTTAAAACATGATTTATAAAAAAATATCTAAAAGTATATTCTTTTAAAACCAAAATTGAACTTACTTTGTTTTTTTTTTTTTTTTTTTTAATTTAAAAAGCGTTAGAATTTAGATTTCAAGGATTTTTTTGACACTTCAAGTGAAAGTGATTTTTAAAAGGAATTCTTTGTAATAAAATCAGAAAAAAAATTCAAAAACTTTTTTTTTCAACATAATTTTGAAAAAATCAAATTTGTAGAAAATTTGACAAATTCTTTCACAATAATTTTCTCAGAAACATTTTAGGTAAACTAAAAATTTTCAAAATTGTTTTCTAAAAAAATCGTTTTTAAAAAAATTGTAGAATCATTTTGCAAATTAGTATTGTTTGAATTTTCGAAAAAAATGTCGACACTGCAACAGAAAATGAATTTTTAAAAGATTCATTTTTCCTGAAACTCCCCCCCCCCCCAAAAAAGGAAAATTCTGCCTTGAGGTATGACTCATGAAAAAAAATCCGCATCCCAATTTAATAACTTTTCCAATTGCACAGAGGAAATTCGCATACAGCAGTATAAGCAGAAACACCCAAACTAAAAACGAATTAATAAGTAATATAAAATGAAATTCAACATCGTAACACGCCACGCTATCTTGACGCGACAGCGAGAATAATTAGAAGAATTATAAAAAAAATACACGACACTTCGGTAGGTAATTGTCTTTAAAAATATCTCAATGCGACGTTCTTTGTTTTTTTAGTTTTCAGTTTTCAGTTTTTTTGTGTTTTTTTTCATTTATATATTTCTTTGAGAGACGACTAGAACAAATGGTTTCTTACGCCCTGCGCCGCCACCATACGTGTAGCGTAATTACCTCGAAGTTGATTTTATTATACGAATGTAATTAGTTTTTCGTTTTAAAATTATACCCGTATGTACGACTAAAACGTGGTGCACCGACGTGTATTTCACGTCGTACGTACTTAATACTTATACGAACACCGTATACCTACTTAACTAGTAAGTACACGAGCATTCAGAAGCCATAGAGTACCCTATGTCGTACCTATGTAGATGATAGGAGATGTGTACTTTGCCGCTATCAGGTATCTATCTATTTATCTCTACCTGTGCAGTTTAACGCCACGTAAAACACATTTATAAGTTAGGTACCTGTATAAAAGTGCCATTTAATTCGTACACGTATCGAAGCAATCCCGTTATGACTGAAAAAATCTTGCAGGTCTTCGTGCCACGATGAACAGAAGCGATAAGCGCTTAAGCATCGTTTATTTTTTCGTCATTTCTCGTTTGGTCGAACCCTTTTTATAAATCATCACCTTTTAACTCATTTTTAGAGTCAAGCCGTTCGCGAATGATTTAATTTTCAATGTTTTTAGTGAAGCAATCTCAAGTATAAATTATTCACAAATTGATAAAATTTTTAGAATAGAAAAAACGTGAAGAAAAATAAGGTTATAATTTTGTTTTTTAATTACTTACCTAACAATTTTTTTCAACAAAAAATTCATGAAATTTATTTTTGCAAAACCAAAAACTCAAAAATTCAATTTTTTATAAAATTTTATTTTTATTCATTCGCTTGAAGAAGGAATTTTTTTAAAGCGTATTCTGAAATTTTTCGAAAAAATTTTGAGTTTGAGAATGAGATTTTTTTGCAGGTCTTCTTTAAAAATTTTTATAAAAAAATTTTTTCAACAAAATTTATTTTAAAAAAGTTGTAGAAAACTATTTTAAAAATCAGGAAATTTTTCAAAAATTTTACTGAATGAAATTTTTAAAAGAAAATGCATTATTCAAATAAATCTGATTTTTTTTCCAAAATAATTCTGTGAAATCTAGACAAAAAATTGAAAGAATTTTTCAACAGATTTTCCTAAGAAAATAAATTATGAAAAAATTCTCCATTTTTGTTAGAGAATAAGAATTTTAATTTTTTTTTGGAAAATTTAATTTTAATTTTTGAGAATTTTTTTCGTACACCAAATGAGTCGATTTCAAAACGAGTCGTTTTTGAACGACTGAATTATTTCTTCTGAAAAAGATCGTTCATGAACGATTGAATCATTTTCTTAAAAAGTGGAAAGTGGAATCATTCACGAATTCCTGAGTTATTTTCTCAACTACATAGAAGAAGAATAATCAGAAAGTTGATGAATTACTGTCACTTTTTCAAAGAGGGAGAGCACTGTTTTATGGAATAAATTGGAAATTTAATTTTTTGAAGAAGTACTATTTAAAAAAAATGGAAGTAACATATTTTTCACACTTTCAAAAAAAACTATTAAATTGTCTAAATTGAAGAATTTTCAAAATTATTAAATTTCTTAAAATCGCTGAATTTTCTAAAATTCTTCAATTCTCAAAAATTATCGATTTTACAAAAATTATGAAATTTTAAAAAATCATAATTTTTCACAAAATTGTTGTCATTTTCTCAGAAACTGACAAATTTTCAAAAATTATTGAATTTTTAAAAATCCTCAAATTTGTAAAAATTGTCAATTTCTCAAAAACAGAAAATTTTTAAAAATTTATTAAAAATCAAATCTTAAAGTTACGTGTCGAATTTTTAAAATTTTGCAAATTTCAATTTTATATTAGTTTTTTCAAAGCCATACAAATTTACAATAGAATTTTAAAAATCAAATTAAAATTTTTTTTTAGAAAATTTAGCTGAATTAAAAAAAAATAGTTATAAAAATTCATCAAAATTTGAAAACTTTGCATTTCTTTCTCGATTTCGTTCAATCTTAACTTACATTTAAGTAAATAAAAACTAAATTTAAATTTTTTTTTAAGAACTACTTCTTTTTTCAAGCTGTTTTCATTATGTATACCAGCGTACTTCGAAGCTATTACCATTTCACTCGACGTCAGTTGGCGAATTTACATCTAGAACGAGTACGAGTGGTCCAACCAGTCAAAGAAGTCAAAGTAACCAGTAACCACGAACACGAACCTAGTTGACAACAGACGACAATTGAAGAGGACGCGATGATACGGCCATAAAAAGTGAAACATACGTAAGCGGTGCATTATCACTGTCACCACCAGCTGGAAGTCTTGGTGAAAATTAACGCCTTTATTCACATACAAATCTCACTCGCTTGTTTTCGGTACAGTAACACAACACAATTTAGCCTAGATATCGCATGCGATACCGGATTTACGGCTGAATACGCAAAATACGTGTACGAGTAACAGTACAACAAAACATTACACTCTGTGTTAGCCGAAAGCCCGCACAACTGCACAGATTAAGGCAATCGGTAAACGGATCTATCGGCAACGTATCATCATACTGCACAATTGTGTGTATCCTATGCCAAATAAATTACCTCGACCTTCAACCAGCAGACAGCGTCTCTTTTTTTTTCAACTCAAAATTCAACCGAAATGGTCATGAAAAGTGAAATTAATTTAGAACTCGTAGTCGCAGCTCGACTAATGCTCGCGAAATTACACTTTGACGTATCAAAACTACACTGCTGCGAACAAACACGAGTAATATCGCGTTCATTACCAATTTTACGAGTTAGTATACTCGTAAAAGCTTTTCGTATCCACTGTCCACATAATTTGCACCGAAGCGAAGGTACTCGTATAAGACGCCGCGCCATATTTAACGCCAGTGCTACTCGATACGTCCCTGTACTGGCATAACCAGTACTCGCAAACAGATCCACTCAATACCTATAATGTCCGTATTTCAATAAGGATTATCAATTATCATAATATATCACTTAAGTTGAGAATCCAAATTATGAAAAAAAAAAAAAAATTGCCATATTACTGTATCCAAATACCATATCTCCTACTTTAAAAAAGTATAATAAGTATGTCAAGGTACAAATAAGTTATACTTGTACAACTTGCAAAAGCAAGAATTGAAAATTCAACAACAAACAGACTCGTCGTCAAACAGGAAATCAAATTGGAAATTCTTCGAAGGTGACAAATACGTAAACTTGGACAAATATTGGCGAATCGCCGCAAGGACGTTAACCTTTCGAAGAGCACATGGCGTAAAATCGTCTAAACCTATCTATGTTACCTATAAATTACATTTTTAGGGTTCCCGGAGGGAACCCTATTGAAATCACCAATTCATCATTATTTCTTTCTTTTTCATTTTTCAGTACGCGACAGTAGCGCTTTTAAAGATGAACTAATGTT